>JAOQMS010038924.1:0-14269 GCA_027563885.1 Erythroxylum longipes | reverse complement strand
CAAAAATAATTTATCTAACAATACCAAAATTCATTCAAATCATGTTTACTAAGATAAAATAAAAAGAAAATTCAAGGTCCAACATAATATGTATATGCATAGAATTGAATAGCTAAATGAGTGATGGCTGTAACATCCTATTTTCTCATGCTAAGGGTTAGAACCCTGGAATACTGTACATAAGGGATATAATGAGAAATTAGGAAATTGTATTTCATGCTCATACATAATATAGCATACACACACATGTGAACATTAATTTTTGCGCACATTAAAATGAATATACATGCATTCATTGACATTTTTCAGGTATAATTGATTTATAAATGTGATTATATTGAGAATTGTGGATTATATGTCTTGGAAATTGATTTGGTTAGTATAGATGTTGATTTAGAATTTTGGTGAAATTTAGGAAATTTTCTGAAACTTTGGGCAATTTTTGGACTAGGAAAAATGCCAAGTGGCAAGACAATTGATAAATGGTAGTAGAAATAAGTATTAAATGGCAGTAAAAATTTTGATAAATGACATTTGGATTTAATAACATATGTAATTAAAAATTGGGATACAATTGGATTAGAAATTGGAGAAAAATGGAGTAGTTATAAAAAAGGGTCTAAACAGGACCATAGGAAGGTGACAAATGGCAGTGACACAAGGTGACAAGTGTCACTACCACTCCCCCCTCATCCTATACAACTCTTTCTAGTGAAAGATAAGCATTTTGTTGTCTTTCACTTGTTAATTTCTTTTATCTTCTTTGTAGCTTTCTTCTTCTCTTCTTCTTCATGATTTTCATTCACCAAACCTTCATCAACATTACACCTTACTTTCATCTGTCAATTGCTGCTTCCATCTTATTGTCTCCTTCATTTATCACTAAAGACCTAACCCTACCACCCTTGAATGATGATGTTCATATGATGTTGAGAAGCTAGGGTTAATTGTAGTTTGAAGACATTGAAGCTAAAAAAGTAAGTGTAAAGCATTATTTTTCATGATTTGTAGAATGAAACATGTTTTAATGATAGTTAGAAGTTAAACGATCATGAAATGGTAAGGTATGTATGCTGAAACGTAAACGAGTAACTTGGATATGTTCTTGTCTTGCTTTTACATATATGATGATTGATAATTCATAAGATATTGTAGAGATGATTTAGAGAGATAAAGATCATCAAAATGATGTAGAAATTGTGCAAAAATTTTATGAAGAGATGATAGGATCATGTTTTGTTTTAATGCTTAATTATATGAATTTTTGGGTATTTGTTATATGGATGAACTAGAATGATCTTGAGGTTAAAGAAAGGGTTAATATGGTGTCTTGAAATGAGGTAAATTAGAATGATAAGTTAGAAGTGAATTGAAGGTGGAAATGAAGTTGAACATATGCAGACAATTGAAGATGAATGTGTATATAAATATGTTGTGTTTTTGGTGTTGATGATCAATTATGGATTTTGATTTGTGTGTCGATTATATTGGGCTGAAATGGAGTTAAGAATGAAGAGGAAATGAAGAGGTTATGAATCCTAAGTGATAAACTATGGAAAATAATTGTTTGATGTATTATGAATGAGATATATTATGGAAAGAGTTTGCATTTTATATATGATGATATTAAGTTGAAGATGGTGAATCAAATGAGTAGAGGTTTGAGAGTTTAATGCAATAAATTTGGTAGTTGAATTAGTATGAAATAATGTTGCATTAGAGAAGGTGAATTCTGGAAATTTTGGAGTGAAATTGATGTTAGTTTATATGTGGAAATGGTTGGGAATGTGTTAAACATGAATATGCCTTTTTGATGTCCATTGGGTGCACTTTAGATCTGCTGGGCAGACATTCTCTAGAATCCTAGTGTTCCATCCCCGTTCAGGTCTGTTTGGAGGACACATGTCCGCTAGGCTGACATTCTCTAAACACCTACATAAATGTGCAATTTCGACCCTTTAGACGGAAAAATCTCTCTTTGGGGTCTTCATAGAAGTTATAGAACTCGAAGTCCTCTTCAAAATTGTACTTAAATGACCTTAATCTAACATCCACAATGAAAGTTATGCCTATTATCCCAAAAATATGTATATATATATAAATTATTGACTTATAAATGCTTTCTTATAAGGTATTTAGGCTTAGATGAGATCTTGAATGAGCCTATTTGATGATGAATTGGGTGATTAAAGTGATTGAAGTATATTAGGTAATAAAAAATGATTGAAATTTGTTGGTGAATGATTACGAGATGTGTATTAAGGAAATGTACTTGAGATTGTCATTGAGCATGCATTGTACATAATCCATATATACATATTTGCATAAATGAGTACTTAATTAATTATGCAAAGTTGTAATCTGTGTAAATGTGTGTTGCATGATATAGAAGAGCAATTAGAACGATAACATCTAGATGTTGCCGAGACGTCAAGGCAATAGCTATCAGGAGCAAACTGTGAGTAACCTAAGATGGTCTCACCTTGATTATTTGTTTGTTAAACTATCTATTGAATTATTATGTGATGTGTATGTACTGATTCCAGACATTGAATGTCCGAGGTGTTTGATGCATGAATAACATATTGGAAGTGTTAATTGAATGTGAATTTTATTGAATAAGTGATTCTCAACTTAATTATTGAATGTTGGACTAAGTTCCAATGAAAAATGTGAACGTGTATATGAATGTGAATGATTGAGAACTAGAGATTGATCTAATACATGTGATGCATTTCACTGCATGAATGCATGATAGCATAAAGGCAGTTATGACTAGAGTCACCAGTGCAAAAGATCTTAAAGCTCAAAATGTGGTAAGAGCCTCTGGCTCACTATACAAAATGAGCCATGTATCCCCAACAGATAAGGGACAGTTATTAATAAGCTCGGTATCCATCATAGATACGGGATAGTGAAAAAGGCACTCGGTCACAAAAACATAACAAATGAATGTGAGTCTCATGAAAATTGCATATACACTTGATATATATATATATATATATATATATATATATTGTTTTGAATGATTGCAATGTATTATTAAATTATGTTGAATAAGAAATGTGAAAATTATATACAAAGTGTTCTGTGATGCTAAATGATGATAAATGAAATGATGTGAATTATGTTATTATATTAATTGTTGTGTTATTTGATATGAGTGAACCATCGAGGATGGTTAACTTACTGAATTCAAAAAACTCATCAAAATTACAATGTTGACTTTTTAGGTTCGAGAGAGACAACATAGCTTCTAAAACAGTTTAGAAGAGATGTAGTACTGCTTTTTGATGGAAGACAGGGCTCAAAGGTTGGTCAATTGGGCCTAAAGGATTTAGATAAACTTTTTGTATAATTTCTCATGTATATAGCATATTATATATATAGAGATGTAAACTCTGATTAGCTTTTGATAATGTACATATATGGATGATGTTGTAATGCTACTATGTACATATTGTTTTATTAATTGAAATGAGGAATTTATTTTATAATGCCACAAGTTAAGTGAAAGTGATATAGTTAGTGCGTTGCTTCCATCAGGCATGTGCTCGAATGTATAATAGATACATGTACGGGCGCAAATTTTTGATGGGATTAGGGTGATTCAATGGCAATCCCTATAAATGAATAGAATTGTATTCCATGAAAGTATGTACAAGAATTTAGGTGCCATATGTGTTTGTGGTTGTAGGTTCTGTATAGGGGGTGTTACATTGTATTATACTTTCATTGAATTAGAAGGATGCCATTAAAGGTATGTGATACTTCTAACCCAGGAAAATGTTTGAGAATTCTAAGATCCTTTATATGAAAGTTGTTGTTGAGAAACTCCTTGAAGTCCACAATGCCTTGGTGATAACTACCTGTGATGACCATATCATTGGCATAAATAAACAGAATGACAATGCTACTATGAGATTGATGAATGAAAAGTAAGTGGTCATTAGAGCTTTGGTAAAAGCCAGTTGAGCAAATAGTAGACTAAAATTTCTCAAACTAGGAATAAGATGCTTATTTAAGGCCATAAAGAGATTTATGAAATTTGCAAACCATTTATGAAATTTGTAAACCATATTAGGTTTAATAAGAGAATATCCTGGAGGGAACTTCATATAAATGTTTTCTTCAAATTTCCATAAGGAAAAACATTTTTCACATCTAACTGTTACTATGGCCATTGCTTGTTGGATGCTATAGCAAGAAGGGTACAAATAGCAGAAGCAAAGGTCTTTTCATAGTCAACCCCATATTCTTATCTACATCCTTAGACCACTAAGGGGACTTTGTATCAATCAAGAGTTCCATTAGGTTTCCTATCACATACATTCCTGATGAACGAGGAACTAAATCCCAAGTATGATTCTCCTATGAATCTTGAATCTCTTCTCCTGTTGCTTTTCTCCAACATTTATTTTTTATTGCCTAGTTATAACTATAAGGAATTTAGAAATAATTTAAATCGGCAAAAAATGAATAGAAAGGGGCATACTATATGGGTGGTTTACTAAACTTAACATAGATATATATTCTCAATGGTAGCTGATGTGGTGTGGAATCAACAATGGAGTGGATAGAGATAGGACCTTAAAGAACATGATCAGTTGGTGACAAGGTGGATTTTGCACATCATATACCAGGGTTAGGAATAAAAATATGCAGTCGTCCATGTGGAATCAACAATGGAGTGGATAGAGATAGGACCTTCAAGAACATGATCATTTGGTGAAAAGGTGGATGTCGCACATCATATACCAGGGTTAGGAATAAAAATATGCAGTCGTCCATTCCATTAATTTGTAACCTTCTCCTGTAATTAATCGCTATATTTTACTATCCATCGTAAGATACCTAATTATGCCCATCTTCTTTTTATTTTTGTGTTTTCTCTGGGATGCTTGCTCTTTATGAATGAAATATATTAGCTAGAAAGGCTGTCAAATATGTTTTTATTGGTTATAGTGATAAACAAAAAGGCTATGTTTACTATAATCCATAAAGTCATTGCAAAAATGAAACAAAGGAATAAGTGATAGGTGGATTAGGAGTCAAAGAATAAAAATATACATTTTTAAAAAAGTTGACATGATAAGACACATATATGCAATGACTATGTGAATTATAGTAAACATAGCTTTTTTTTAACACTATAACTAATAAAAACATATTTGTAGTTAATTTATTTAGTTCATAAAGAGAAAGAATCCTAAAGAAAACACAAAAAAGACAAAATGGGCATAATTAGGTATCTTATGATGGATAGTTAAATATAGAGATTAATTATAGGAGAAGGATGGAAATTAATAAAATGGACAATTGTATGTATTGATTTAACCTAAATTGAGGTGGTAGTTATGGTTCAAGTAAAATGGTTTTAGCAATTTCCATAACATGACAGTTTTTTCATTCCACAATCCAATTTTGTTCTAGTTTTCTAGGATAAAAATGATGAGTTAAAATGCCTATTTCTTGAAAAAACAAAAATTATGAGATCAAAAGCACAAAATTCCCACCAAAATCTAAACAAATATTCTGATTGTTTTTCCATATTATGTCTCACCATAGTAACAAAGGTCTTGGCTATATTTGCTAAATCAAAGTTAACGTGCAAGAAATAAACCTAAGTGAAATGTGTGAAGTGATCAATAAGCAAAAAGAAATATTTATAACCATGTCTAGATAAAATAGGTAAGGGTTCTTACAAATCATAATGTATGAGATGATGATAAGGTGCACCAAATTTTATAGTACTTGAAGCAAAAGATGACCTAGCAAATTTACCAAGAACAAAACTCTAACAATTCTTTAAAATATTAGAGTTGATATACAACATCTCTAGAAGAAAATTAGACTTAAATATATATTCTTTCCTACTAACATGTGAGTGACCAACACAATAATGCCATATGCCTAAATTTTATTGGCATATATAGCATATGCAAATAACAAAACAATATGAAACATAGGATAATCAATTTTATAGTTCATAAAGCAAACGCCCATATTTGTACACCTTTATAATCACTTGCCATGTTTAAAGGTCCTACACATCATAACCAAGAGGAGAAAAATTTACCCACATTTTTTATTATTTAACTGGTCCAATGGAAATCAAGTTGGCTATTAAACAAGGAACATAAGGAGTATTATTTAGACAAATAAATTGATTGGGTTCACTAGTTAAGCAAATAGTGATAATTCCTTTAATTGATAATTTTTTCCATTGGCTTTGGTAACTAATTGATAAAGGGCAAGCATTGAGTTCAAAAAAAAAAACAAGGTTTTAACCAAACATATGATTAAAGGTAGTCGAATCAAAGAACCATGGAGCGAATTTAATTCTTTTACTTGATAACCCAGCGACAGAGAAAGCGGAAGAAATAACAGCTAGAAGAGTTATTTGTAATGATTCTTGAATCACTTGTGGTAAAAGCAGGATCTCCTTCGTGTTAGATTTTTCTTCATCATTACCTGTAGTAACAAATGTTGCATGACCCTAATTATTCTTCAAAACTCTATAATTTTTAACGATGTGTCCTAATTTTTGCAATTGTTACATATATTATGCTTTTGATAATATGACTACACACGTCCAAGTTCACCATAATACCTACATTGAGTATATATATATTCTAGCACCTTTAAAAGTTTGTATATCTATATATATGTATTCTAATATGTATCCTTACAAATTAAAATTTTTTCTTATCATATTCTTTTGTTTCCACAGGAAATAGAGCATCTTCTAGTATAGGGCCACAATATAACAACAACAACATTCCACCTTCGAGTCATACATAACAACTTCATTCTATCTTAATCAATAACAAAAGTAATATTATAGGTTTGCCATTTTTAATACCTTCAACTAAACTTATGTGCAAATATATATTTATATATTTTAAACATTTTCTTATCATATTCATTTGTTGTTAGCTTTCAATGCTAATAATAGAAAAAGAGGATGAGGTAAAACTAGAGGTTATGAATTACAATAAATGAATGGTGTAGTAAATTTCAAGTTATCTATATATATTGACACTTAGTATGGTCTTCCTACAAATAAGAACCAATCTACAAAATTGTCAAGTGAATTAGAAATTATTACAAGAACATAACTACCTTGTATGAAACATGTTAAGGACTTAGAGGAAGACAAGTCACTTAAAAATTCATTAAAAAAAGTTAAAAGTAATTATACAAACTCTTTAACTTTATGCAACATTGTTTCGATGAATTTGAGATAAATTACAATATTTTTCACAATTAAAATTGAATTAATTACAATTTTACTTATTGTTCACAATTAAAATTGAATATTATGTATATTGAAAAGTCAAGTGTTTCAAACTGTATTACTTTAATATTGAAACAAAGGACCAAATATCATCGTTTCAAGGTGTTTAAGTATTATAAGTATTTTCCTTCCATACAGAGGCATAAAGCCATATTCCTAAGTGAATGTTAGAATAAAATTGGAATAGTTTGTGTGAGTATTGGTTTGACCTAAAGGTTCATGTTTGATTTTTTTCCTTAACATTTGCTTGCATTAATCTTATTATATGAATTAAAAACTAAGCTACGTTTTTTTTCTTGATTTTAGGAAAATCATGAGAAGGAAAGGGTGAGTAGATTAAAATGAAAATACCTCATAATCAAGGGTCTAAATCATTTTAGTTTATCGAAATAAATATTTAATATTGATATTTGTAAGTTGTACTTAAATACATAACCATTAAGTTATTTATTATAGCTTGATTTTTTGTTTTATAAAATAGAGTGAGAAGTACCTAGATAGACAAGAGTGTGATAGGATCACACTATATAAACTCACTCATAATAAGGAAGGTAAAGGATTGATGCCATAAGAAGCAGAAAACAACTATGTAAGTACAAAAGTTTGTTCAATATTTTTTATTATTTATTAATGTAGTAGTAGAATGTGGATTGAATATTGTTTTTCTACTTTTATCATAGAATAAGATGCAAGAGATATTGGAGAAGTATAAATTTAAGGGGAATGAACTCTATGTGGATGAGATTTGTGATATTGTACTTGGTACTCATTCGGGTTATGATAAAGGCCTTAGCTATAGCCCTAAGCTAAATGTTTCAACCTCTAGATATACGAAAATCATTGAACAACTTTAAAAGGAAACAAAAACTTATAGTTGCATTACATGCTAAAGGAATTAGGGGAGAAGAAACTCAAGCTAAATTAGCAAAACATGATATTTTATTCAAAAGGGTAATTGGTTTAGATTGCGATGGAAATAAAGAAGAAAGTGAAGGGTATTAATTCTATATTATAGCTTTATTCCATTACTTCCTATGTATACTATAGTTTAGTTTTTAATATTTTTATCAAATTACATAATCAATAAAGATGCAACTGATGAGTGATCACGTTGTGAATGGTAAAGTTATGTGATATTTGCCTCAATTTAAACCAAGTAATTAGTGTATCAATTGTCTCACAATAATTTTAGTTGATTTAACTAACCTTGTTATTTGTTGCAGATTTATAGACTTAGACAACACTTGATAGTCATTTGGTTATGCTCAAATGGTTTCATAGTTTGAGCATGTTTGCCAGTATGTCTATACATGTTACAACTTGTGAAGTTTTTCCTCTTTATTGTTTTGTTTAGAGGGATTGTTTAAACTTCTATTAATATTGTATAAGAGCAAAGGATCATCTTCCAATGTTATATTACTTTTTTTTGGTACAATTTTATGATGTTAATATAATTTTACTTTATATATGGAATGTCAACACTTTAAACTAATAGTATTTCCCTTTTTTTAATTTTATAATAACCAAATAATTGACATTATATACAAAATGTTACAAACTGCTCATTATAATTTATTAAGTAAAAAATTGCAAATAATGTTTGACAAAGTTTTTACATATTGGTAGTTAAAAGAATTTACTTATGAAACTAAGAAAACATAGTTAAAAAATTTTACATAGGAAAATTGAAAAAATGTACCAAATATATCAATATGAAATTAAAAAGCATAGAAAAAACTATATAGCTATGAATACACAAAACATAGCCAATAATTTTTTCTTATGTAACATGCCACTACCATAGAGTATATACTCGAACATCTAAAGGACATTCAAGTACATATCCTATGACAATGGCATGTTAGAGCAATTATATTCACTTATATAGCATCATATAGAATAACACAATACTTTTAAAAAAACTCAATTGCTCATTTTCTTTACTAATGTAATTTACACTATAGTCATTTAAACAAATATTTACATTACCAAAACATTTGAAAGTTTACAATCCTTTTTATACATAAGTTTTATATGACATATGAAAACTACATAAAAACATTCCACTACTCCTCAGACTTCAGCTGACAGACCTTTGAGCCATTTCTTAATCCAAAATGTTCTTCTAGAGTATCTTAGGAACTAGGTCTCCTCTCTTGTACCTCAAAATCCACGGTGTAATTTTGATGAGTTTTGCAAACTCAGTGAGTGAACCATCATTGATGGTCTCACTCATGACAAATACAAAAATATCTCACATATAACCACATTCATAACATTCCTGATCTCAACAAGACATAATAAATGTAATGCATTTCATATACTATTTTCAAACATAAGTTGAAAACTTATCCCAATCAATCAAATTATCCACAATTACCCATATATGGCATATCACTTAATCATCAAATTTTATAAATGTATTCGCAATCATATATGTATATATATAAATGCAGATGCATATGAGATTCCACTTTCATTTTTATTTGTTGTGACCCAGTACCTTTCACTGTTCCATATCCCTTATGGATATCGGGCTCTTTTTAGATACTGTCCCGTACCATTGTCGATACTGGGCTCATTAATCACAGAGCCAACTTCTACGTGCAGATTTTTTATCTTTAAGCTTTTTCAAACTGGTTACTTCGGTCACAATGCCTTTATCTGATTATGCATATCAATGTGATGCATCAAATCATAAAATATGCCATCAATAACATTTATTCATGATGTACAGTTAGAGTCATATGTTTATCGGAGCTAAGTCCGGCATTCAACACTTATGTTGAGTATTTAGTTATCTTTCAGAATCGTATGTAAACAAAACACTCCCAATACATTCCTAAATATCAAACTCCTCAAACTATTAATATCCAGAATTATCACAATCAGATTATTAACAGTTCAATAATTAGGAGTTAAATAGAAATAAATCAATCCTTGTGAGAATATCGAGGTTACTCACAGTACGCTCCAAATCACATTATTGCCTAGATGGTCCAGCAATGTTTGAATGATGACATTCTACTTGAGCGTTTAAAATCATACAATTCACATATAATTCACATTACAAAGTCGATCAATCAAATGAATATTCAATCATGCATATATATATACATATATATATATGTCATGTTTAATGCATGCTTAATTGACCTTTTCGGGTATATAACTATTCATAAAATTTGACCATTTAACATCATACTTTGTATACTACCATTTTGCAATCAGGTTTGTTAAATTAGCTTGATTTACTCCAAATTCATCAATCATACTTTACATTTATCCTTTAACATTTCCATGATCCAAAAGCTTCTTATAATACACACAAAATTGGTACTTTAAGTCTTGAATTTCAGCTAGCTAAATCTACACATTCACCAAAATTTTTCCAGCAACATATACTCATACATTCACCAAATTCTCATTCATAAATACCCTATGTTCTTCAATACTCATCATCCATACCTTATACATATTATTTATGTAATAAAGATCATGCTTACATTAAAAGAACTCATTTATTCCTTTAACAAATCAGAATTTCCAGATTTGAACTCAACACTTCAAAACAGTCTATTCTTTAGATTATGACATCAATTAACTACATAAAATTATCAAGATCTTAACCAATTAATCAAGCAAAAATATAGGCTCATTCCTAGCCTTAATGAAGTCCAATTATACCAATTTAGAGTGAAATTTCTCAGCTGGTTCAACATGTACACAAGGCTGAAACTAAAATTCCAGAATTTGTCATCAACATCACTAATGTGTGTAACTTTTCTGCTTTCAATACCTTACGAATTTAACAAGCTGAAAGACATCACTAACGCCTGAAATTTTCCAGATTTCATGTCCCTTAAGGTTACTTCATTTCAGGTTAATTTAACTTCCATATTGGTTACACTAAGGCTTACAAATTTCTGCTCACTTATGTCATTAACATTCATTGTTTTGCAAACACACTTACAACTCAAATTTTCCAGATTTGAAAACACCTTAATAACACCTACCTTTCGCATGAATTCCTCATCAATCATACTTCAATTCCCAACATAAATCATTCATACAACAGTAAATGAACTACCATTTTCGTATATGCAAAAACAAACCAGAAAAGTATTCATTCATTCTCCATTTTTCCAGCTTTTCTCATGATAAGTTTTCAGGTCAGTTTTTGTATGGCCATTATGACATAGCAAATGAGGTTAGGCAATATATTCTTTTAAAAAAACTGTTCCCATATTTCTTAAGTTTCTAAAGACATAAAGTTAATGCAGTTTGGTTCATTATTCCAAGAGTTGTACCCAAAATATTACAGCTTGTTCTCAAACAGTGACAGCACCCAGTACTAAACTTCAAGCCAAATTTCAAAACCTATAGAGATAGAAATAAAATTCAATTCCTTCATGAAAATTGTAGAAATATGTATCTATTTTAATGTAAAATTAAAATAATCCTAGTTCAATATCTGCAGGTTAAGATATGGCTAAAATACAGATTCCTATTCAATGGAACTACTCCATCTAACATATTTCAACACACTTCATCATCATCATCTTATACAATCTTTCCTAATTCAATCATCATTCTCATTCTATTTAACATGATATAAAGATCAAATTTCTACTTACTTATTAGGCTTTCAAATCAATAAAAACTTCAAGATAATCTATCCTTCCAAGCAAGCAAGATCAATCACAAACTCTAAGTAAAAACAGATGGATATTTCGGTAGTAAGGTGAAGATGTCATTCAGTTGGTTTCTTGATTATTTTGTGAAGGATTAACATGTATATTTCATGTAACAATAAGGTGAAGATGTCATTCAGTTGGTTTCTTGATTATTTTGTGAAGGATTAACATGTATATTTCATGTAACAATTTGGCTAGGGTTTAACCAAAATACAGAGAGAAGTTGGATGTAGTTTCGGTGGAGATACAATGAAAGAAGAAACAGAAACTTTGCTATTGGAATTTGCCTCATCAACATGCTAGGTGTCAATAATTAATCATAACATTTGTGTTAAGGCATGGAAGACATTTGCCTACTTAATGTTGGACCTCGTTTCTGGAGCCCAACATTGGACATGGGATCATGAAGCTTGAGCGTGGAGGAAGGCTTAGAATTTGAAATTTTGAAAGAAGAATCTTTCGAAAGCAAAAGCGGGCTTCGCTGTGGCGAACATATTGGAAAATCCCCTAGAACCTTTAGGAATTTTATACCGCAGTGACTGATTAAACTTTTCCGCGGCAAGCCTGAAATTTTATCTTCGTCGCGGTGAACTCACCACGTCAACAAAAATAAAGAACTTCGGGTTAATTACGCCGCGGTAAACTCTTGATTTCTCCGTAGCGAAAACCCCTATAGCAAAACCCACAACTCAAAATGTCCTATCTTACTACATGTCAACTTAAAAACCTTCAAACAAGTTCTCAAAAACTTAATTTCATTTCCATAAATGGATACTTTGCAAAAACAAGAAAAATCATAGACAAATCCAAACACATATTTCATTTATAACAAAAGACATAAGTTTTACAAAGCTTTAATGGCATTTCAAGCCATAATACATCAGTTGAGTTCGAAAACCAATAGTATAAAATAAATTTGAACTAGCAAAACTTGAAATGCGGCTAAAGCCTTGAATTCCCAAAATCTAACTCAAAATATAAAAGTATGCAAATTTGGAGTGATGCCGTAACCCTTGACTACTCAGTCTCTTGCTCATCACTTGAATAGGGGGAGGAGAATGGGGGTGAGCTTAAAGCTCGTGGGTAATAATTTTATAACTAGTAACAAGCAAAACCATTGTAAAAATTCACATAGAATCATAAAGCACATATTTTTCAAATTCTCATTCATCAAGCAATTTGTAAGCAATATAAATCATGCATTAAACAAGTTGGTCTACACAGAGCACATCAAAAATCATAAACATGTAGGCACATCCAAAATGGTTTGGGTGGATCCAAAACAAAACGTACTATACATTTCCCATAAGGGTCCTGTGGAGCTGTGAACAGAACGTACTATCGCAATCCCACTTAATAGTCTTGCGTAGCCTGAACTTATGGGAGTCCATGAAGGAGCTCCATGCCACTAGCGGGCAGGTGGGAGAAGCTTTTTGTCAAAGTGCACTTGAATTACTTAGGGGACCACCACAAACCCACATAACATGTATTTCATATCTTGCAAACTTGTTGCCTAAAAAGGCACATTTTCAAAACTTAATTCTACGATCGTAGTATCTCTTCAAAAATCATTTTCACATTCTTTTCATAATTCATCAACACAATATGCTCATACCAAACACATAAAAATTTTTCAAAGAATTCAAGAGTTATAATGTACATTCATAAAATAGTTGAAATCATTTATTTCCATCATTTGAAATAAAACATTAATGGTCTATTACTTAATTATAAAATTGTAACTCACCTTAAAATCCTTGCTTATAAACTTGCTTAGGGATGTCTTTGCTCTTGCTCCTCTTGCCTCTCTTGATCACCTTCGTGATTTCTTTTAACAATAACTAAAATTCCATTCGATTTGGTTTAGAAATCGGAAAGTCATACCTCAATAATTTAAACTATTTCTCATACTGAAACAAAATTATATATTCAGCTCCCATCACAAAATTGAAATGCTTAGAAACTGAATTTAGACTCGATTCCTTATAAAATTTGTATTCCTATGTCTCTAGTTTACAACAAATCAAAAATCAGTCCATTTGGATAACTACGCCAAAAGTTATGCCCCAAATACCAAAGCATATTCGTGTAGGAAAATTTGAGTTAGCTGTAGTGAAACCCAGAAGTTCGCCGCAGTGAACTTGTCCAAAAACATGCTCTGAAGATGTGTTCTGTGACTTTTCCAGTTTTTAACCTCCCACCTTTTATATAAACCCATCTTAACCCTAAACCATCTCTTCTACTTCATTTTCAACTTCATTTCAACCCCATA
>JAOQMS010038834.1:0-14276 GCA_027563885.1 Erythroxylum longipes | reverse complement strand
ATGCCTAACATAATTGGTAGTATGACAAAAGATAATTTTGGGAAGTTATTGAAAGTTACTCAAGAACAATTATATCCAGGGTGCCCTAATTTTTCTCAACTCTCATTTGTTGTGAAATTGTTCCATTTGAAGGTTTATAATAAATGGAGTAACAAGTCGTTTGACATGTTAATTGACTTACTAAACAATGCATTACCTATGGGACATAAGTTACCGAAATCTTACTATGATGCAAAGAAATTGTTAAGAGACCTTGGATTGGAATATATTTCAGTTCATGCTTGTAAGTATGACTGTGTTCTTTATTGGAAGGAAAGTAAAGAACTTCAGGATATCCTATTTGTTGTACATAAAGGTGGTGGGTGGATGATGGGAGAGGGAAAAAGATACTGATGAAAATCCTTCAATACTTTCCTATTAAACCAAGATTACAAATGCTGTTTATGTCAATAAAAATAGCTACAGATATAAGGTGGCATAAAGAGAAACGCATTGATGATAACATTATACTTCTCCTAGCTGACTCAATGGCATGGAAAGAGCTTGATGGAAAGTTTCCATCGTTCGGACAAGATTGTTGTAATGTTCGACTTAGATTGGCCTTAGATGGATTTAATCCTTTCGGTAATATGAGTAATTCATATAGCATGTGGCCGGCGATTCTAGTACTATATAATTTACCTCCATGGAAGTGTATGAAGGAGCCTTTTATGTTATTGTCTTTGTTGATTCCAGGACCTACTGCTCTTGGTAAGGACATCGATGTTTACTTGCAACCATTAATTGATGACTTAAACGATCTATGGGAATATGGATTACAAACTTTTGATGTTGTTGAAGGCAACACATTTACAATGCATACTGCTGTATTGTGGACTATAAATGAATTTCCAGTTTATGGAAATTTGTCAAGGTGGAGCACTAAAGGTTATATGGCTTATCTTGTTTATAATCATCAAACATATTCAACAAGGATACGAAGTAAAATATATTATACGGGTCATCGTCGTCATTTGGAACATGAGCATAGATGGCGAAGAAGTAAACAGTTTAATGGCACAGTTGAGTTGGGTGAAGCTTCGATGTAGTTGTCAGGTGATGACATTGTTTACCAGCTGTCCCAATTGGGTGATATTACACCTGGCAAACACCCAAGTAATAGAAAGCGTAACAGAAATGATATTGAACTAAATTGGACTAAAAAAAGCATAATTTTTAGCTTGCCATATTGGAAGGAATTACTATTGAGGCACAATCTTGATGTCATGCATATTGAGAAAAACGTTTGTGAGGCCATTTTAGGGACTATTATGGGAATTGATGGGAAATCCAAAGACATTATTAAGGCTAGACTAGACTTAGAAGACATGAATATTAGAAAATATTTGCATTTGAGAAGAAGAGATGATGAATCATATTTTATTCCCCCTGCTTGTTACAATATATCAAAAAGTGAGAAACAAGCATTCTGTCAGTTCCTCCAATCAGTCAAATTTCCTGATGGGTATGCATCTAATATAATCCGTTGTGTGAATGTTAAAAAGGGAAAAGTATCAGGGTTGAAAAGTCATGATTCTCATGTACTTTTGTAATGGCTATTTCCTATTGGAATACGTGGGTGTTTGTCGAAGGACGTGTCTGTTACTTTGGGTCAAGTGTGGGAGAGATTTTTTAAACAATTATTTTGCAAGAAACTTAAAGTTGAAGAGCTTGATAAATTGGAGAAAGATATAGCATTGATTCTATGTAAGCTTGAACTATTTTCCCCCTATTGTTTTTTGATGTTATGGTTCATTTGGCAATTCACTTACTATATGAAGCAAAACTTAGTAGACCGGTTTAATTTCGATGGATGTTTCCGATTGAAAGGTAATTCATATTAAATTGAATAAGTTTTTCCTATGTTCCTTGTTTGTAACAATTCCTAAGTTTTTAAATATTTATGTTCAGGTTTTTATCCTCTCTTAAGCATTATGTACGTAATAGAGCTCGACTAGAGGGGTCTATTGTAGAGGCTTATATAAAAAATGAATGCTTGACTTTTTGTTCAATGTACTTAACTAATGTGGAGACGAGATTTAATAGACTACAACGTAACTTTGATTTTAATGACGATGGTGGGTTGTCTATTTACTCCTAAAAAGTTAGGCCACTTGGTGCGGGTAAATATATAGAATTAAATAAAGATGAAATCGAAATTGCCCATTGGTCTATTTTGAACAATTGTGAGAACGTTGATACATACATGGAGTACGTATATTCCTTTTCATTCAAACAATCATATTACAATTTCCTTCGTTAATTCTGAGATCTAACTGTGTTTTTTTTAATAAAGAGCACAAAGACACAATTCGCAGCAAAGGGATCCTTAATGTTGATTGAAGAAAGACATAGGCAGAAGTTTGTATCATGGTTTAGAAATCGAGTAAGTTGTTATATTAATTACATATTATGAAACAATGAGAATATGATGAGATCCTCATATTTATTTTTAATTTGTCGTACAGATGATAGGTTACATAACTGTAACGTGCAAGAAGCAAGAACAACATTATATAGTTTGGCATGTTGGCCTCATATTTGTGGGAAGAAATACACTAGTTGCATTGTTAATGGGGTGCGCTATCACATACAAGATCGAGATAGTCGAGTTAGAAGTAAAAATAGTAAGGTTGTCGTTGAAGGATGTCATGATGACGAAATCATTGACTTCTATTGTGTCATATCTAAAATTATAGAGCTACACTACATCAATGATAAGAAGGTCGTTCTACCTAAACGCAAATGGTTTGATCTAACTAACATAAGAGTGAACAGGCATATTACTAGCATAAATGTTAGTAAGACATGGTATGATAATGATCCTTTTATCGTTGCAAGTTAAGCTAAACAAGTTTTCTACGTCAACGATACTGTGCTAGGTAGTAATTGGAAGGTTGTCTAAAAGTTTCAACAAAGGAATGTCTTTGATTTTTGTGAAAAGGATATTGGTGACACTACAAGAAAATAACAAATTACCAATGGAATATTACCAACAGTAAGATTTCCATAGGTAATTAGCGACGGAAAGAGACATTCCGACGGACAAGACATTCGTCGGTAAATGTGGAGAGAAAATAAACCCATGATTTTTTCATCATAATATAGCGACGGAATACATAGTTCCATCGCAAAATAAGGCAGCAACAAATGGTGCGAGAATTAGTGAAATTGAATACCGACGGAAAATATGTCCTGTCAGTAGCCCGTTGGTAAATGCCGAATTGTTCATAAGTAAAATGACGTCCTTTTATCATCATTGTTTTAACTCGACCTTTCCTCCCCCCTCTGCCATTTTTCTTCTCGTCCCTAGGCTGTGTTAGTTTTCTATCATTTTCGTTGCTTTTGTCGTCAATTTCTACTTGGTTTTTAGTCCATTATGCATCATTTTGAGGTAAGGTCTCTATTGGGTTTATTTTGTCTCCAAAAAATGAAGCTCTTAGATGGTTATATATATGTATACCGTGAGTGGGTGTTAGGTGGTGGGTTTTATTATGATTGTTGGATTATGCATTTTTTTGTTGAATTGTTGGTTTATTTGTTGTTTACATGTGTTATTGTTGGTAAATAATGGAAAAATGCATTTGTTTTGTGTGAATGTTAGAAATAATACATATTGCCTATAAGGTGTTTGATGAAATATCTCTTAGATAGAGACTTGCATGTTGAGTATAATGACTCCAATTTCATCATGGTTTATGTAACCTATTCAGAACCATACTACTTTCGAAAATGTTCATATGAAAGAGGTGTTAAGTCAAGAGGACTTCACGATGATTAATTTTGATGACAAGCAAATAATAATAATGTTAGAAATAAATGAACTAGTTTCATGAGTGTGTTAAGTGTGTAGAAGTACAAAACACAGAAGAAGCGGAGAACACAGAAGAAAGGAAAACATAGAAGAAGTGAAGAACACAGAAGAAGAGAAAAACAGAGAAGAAGCAGAAGATACAGAAGAAGTCAAAACACAGAAGAAGTGGAAAACACAGAAGAAGCGCAAACCACAGAAGAAATGACAACACAGAAGAAGTGGAGAACACAGAAGAAAGGAAAACACAGAAGAAAGGAAAAAACAGAAGAAGTGGAGAACACAGAAGAAAGGAAAACACAGAAGAAGTGAAAGCACAGAAGAAGCGCAAAACACAGAAGAAAGGAAAACACAGAAGAAGCGGAAAACACAAAAGAAGTGAAAACATAGAAGAAGTGAAAACATAGAAGAAGTAGAAAACACAGAAGAAGTGAAAACATAGAAGAAGCAGAAAACACAGAAGAAGTACAAAATACAGAAGAAGCGCAAAATACAGAAGAAGCGTAAACACAGAAGAAGTAAAAAACACAGAAGAAGCGGAAAACACAGAAGAAGTGGAGAACACAGAAGAAAGGAAAACACAGAAGAAGTGGAGAACACAAAAGAAAGGAAAACACAGAAGAAAGGAAAACACAGGAGAACACAAAAGAAAGGAAAACACAGAAGAAGCGGAGAACACAGAAGAAAGGAGAACACAGAAGAAGTGGAGAACACAGAAGAAGCGGAGAACATAGAAGAAGTGGATAACACAGAAGAGAGGAAAACACAGAAGAGAGGAAAACACAGAAGAAGAGGTAAACACAGAAGAAGCGGAAAATACAGAAGAAGTGAAAACACAAAAGAAGCAAAAGATACAGAAAAAGTGAAAAACACAGAAGAAGCGAAACACAGAAGAAGTGAAAACACAGAAGAAGTGGAAAACACAGAAGAAGCGGAAAACACAGAAGAAGTGAAAACACAGAAGAAGAGGAAAACACAGACGATACAAAGATAAAGATACACTAGTACATCAGACAATTAGTTAGTTGGAGTTAATTATAGAACTCAACTGAATAACGGTTCTACAATATTCAAGAAGCAGCTATCAAGAATTAAGAAGCAGTTGGAGACTTAAGCTATATATACTAGTCGTAGTCGAAGAGTAAACAATCTTTTGGAAAACTTTTAATCTTACAACTTTTGAGCTTTCAAGTGTTTACTTACAAAGAAAAATACAGTATTCAAAAGTGCGATACTAGAGAGAAAACCCTACTGTAACAAAAGCTCACAATATCTTTCTAGTGAGAGAAAGAAAAGGCTAAAAGCCTGGAGAGGCTAAGATAGCAGAAAGAATACTTTGTGTAAGAGACCTGAAGAGGCTCTGGAAGGGAAGAAAGAATACTTGTAAATTTGTCGAAGTATAGTGAATACTCAAACGAACTCTGAGGACTGGACGTAACCCATGGTTTGGGGTGAACCAGTATAAAAATCGCATCGTCTATCTTCTAACCTTACACTCTATTCTATTTTGTTTTTAGACAAGTATATAGAAGTTATTTGCGATTTAACTACATAACAATTTTTGTCTAACTTTTGTGGTATTCTTTTAACAAGTTAGAGAAGCTCATAATAAGATTTATTAAAGATTTTGTATTCACGAAAAGAATACACAATTCAACCCCCCTTTGTTGTGTATATCGTATATTGTACGTGAATTCTATATTAACATGTGATTTACTTCAAGAGGAGTTTTGAGTACTAAATAATATTCAATTTTATACTATAATTTTTATATATTGGATTTATACAATGAGAGATGTGATATAGGATAATTGGGTGTATGAGAAAGTGCATGGTTGTTGTAAGCCTGAGCATAATCCCTTGAATTGAAGTTTTTATTTGATTTGTTATGTTTATTAAGAAGTTTAAAAGATACTTACATTTTATCTTCAATAATTTTAATTTTTAATATATTTTCAAAAAAATTAATTTTAAATATTTATTTTTATCGTTTTAATAAAAAAATTTACTTTAGGTTTTATAATATTAAACTTTTCTTTTAATATTTAATTTAAAGCTTTTATATATTATTTGATTTAATTTATGTATGTTTTATAATGCTATTTAAAAATATAACTTACTTTATTAACATTGAATTGTCTTATTAGATATTTATAATTATAAATATCAAAATTTTCAATATTGACAAATTTAAAATTAATTAAAGAATGTCAAATCATGTCCGTCGGTAAAACTATTGTGACAACCACATTATTAGGTTATATTACATCATACAGTTTTAAATTTTAGTATCATACTCATTTGTCATTAACAACACACTCATTTGCATTTTAATTTTAATATCTCATTCTTAATTATGCATATGTCTAGAGTTTTTTAATCTCTCTATACTTTTAAGTTTATAAGTATTATATTCTTTTAAGTCTTTTAGTCGTGATAGATGATGCAAGTCATATAATATTCTCTTTCGAAAATTTTGGTGATTAGGAGCTCTTCTTTTGTGACTTTAATTCTTAGCATATGAATTGGCAGATGATATGCTTATTTACCTTTATGATAACTGGGGCATATGTAATGGCTTTTATAAAATGTGATGCTATAATGATAATGAGATTGGTGATATTCTTCCGTGCTCTTTTAAGATGACCTTATATGAAAATTTTGTCTATTTTCGCTTTACTATCATGTACTCTAAGTCTAGAATTGTCACAATGCATAAAATTTTTCTTTTGTTGAGAAATGAATGATGATGTATGAGCATTCAAGTTTTAATACATATAACTAGATTTTATATGTTCATTTGGTAATTTAGGCAATAACTTATCTTTTAAATGCTTACCCCTTACAAAAAGTGTCTTGTAATTAGAGGTTCACTTTTATAAGTAAAACCAATTATATTCGTATTTATCATTATAACTCTTTTAGGCTCCAAGCATGTTATTCAAAATTTCACTACCTATAATGAATTTAGATAATGATTATTTGAGTTTATTGATTTCCCTAGTTGATGCCTTATTTACTTACATCAAAATATTGTCATTATTGTTGACAAGAACCACACTTTTAAATTCTATCATGTAATGCATATCACATTTTAATTTCTCAATCTTATATTAAATATTTTATATTCTTTTTCACAGGCCCTATATTGTGTTAGAGAGCGTCGCTCATCTTTCTTCGTTGTAGTCTGAAGTTGTCCATTCATCTAGGTTAGTCGTCCAACTAATATTTACCATATGTATTGCTTTAATAATATGATTATGATACCTTTGGATTTTGTGTGAATGCAAAGGAGGTCTTCATTTTGTGTTGTTGTTTAGAATATTCTTATAATCATTGATGAGTTTTTATGTTTTTCTTTAATAGTCTAAGTATTTACTGTATATGGAATTAGCTTGAGATGTTATAGCTAGATCAGTTAATACTTGAACTTCGATTTGATTAATGCAAACTTAGTATTAACATAAGGAATTAAAACGTTTCATAGACAAGACAATTGCTTTCCATAATAAACCCCTAGGACGGTATATAGGCTGGAAACCTGTGATGCAGCTCCCGTGAGGCTTATCGGTGAAAAATTTCATGAGCCTAGGAGTCACAGCGAGAACTTGTTTTCTTGATTCATAGGTGTAAACAATGCCACATACCATAGTTTTGAAATCAATTGTAGGTGATTAATTCAATTGGTTAATATTTAGGGGATTTAGTGTAAAGTTTAGATGTTCTGTAAATTTTGGAGAACATGAACGATACTAACTATGGAATCAATGTTTTAAATAAACAATTTTGTATATATGAGTAATGTTGATAGATCTTGTATGTATAGATGATTATCACATAATGGTTTCATTAATCCTAAGTTTGTTGAGGGAGTTGAAGCTTTTATTCATTATGCATGTTCTTAACCTGCATATATAGATGGGACAAAGATCAGATGTCCATGTAAAAAGTGCAAGCACATTCATTTCCTTCCTATTGATGAAGTGAATGGACATTTGTTGAGAAGAGGGTTTGTCCCAAATTATTTTGAGTGGACACGACATAGGGAATCGTTGATTAGTAGCACCTCAAGGGGTAATGAAGCACAATCTTCAATGAGCTTAAATGAGTTTGAAGGGGGGATTGGATTTAGAACAAATAATATGGATGCAAATGAAAATCCTTACACGCAAATGGTTTATGATGCAGCCGGTTATTCCTTTCGGGAAAATATAGAAAATCTTGAAGAAGAACCCACAATCCAAATAGTTTTTTGACTTACTACACTCAGTTGACCAAGAACTATGGCCAAAATTGTGACACAATGACTCAATTGTCATCAATTGCTCGTATCTTGAACATAAAGTCTGAAGGGCATATTTCTGATCGTAGTTTTGATAAAATTCTTAGATGGTATAATGAATCATTACCTCCTAATCACACAGTGGTTGATAGTTTTTACAATATGTAGAAACTTATTAGGGGTCTTGGTTTACCTATTGAAAAGATTGATTGTTGCAAACTGGGATGTATGATGTATTGGGATGATGATGTGAAATTACAAGAGTGTAAATTTTGTGGATAATCTAGGTTCAAGCCTAGAGAGCATTCTATGAAAGGAAAGTTAGTATCGTGAAAGTGGACGTATTATTTTCCGCTAACTCTGAGACTTCAAAGACTATATGCTTCTGATGTTATTGCATCTCTCAAGAGATGGCATAATGAACACCAACAGGAAGATGGAATAATGAGTCATCCATCAGATGCATTGGCATGGAAACATTTCAATGACACCCATTATGAGTTTGCAGCTGAAAGTCAAAATGTTAGGTTGGGATTGTCAACGGATGGATTCCAACCTTTTGGTCAATCCAGCCAGCAATATTCATCATGGCCAGTTATAATTACTCCTTATAATTTGCCTCCATGGATGTGTATGAAAGAGGCATATATGTTCTTGATAGTGATTGTGCTAGGGTGTATAAATCCAAAGCATAAAATTGATGTATTCTTACGACCATTGATATCTGAATTGCAACATCTTTGGGAATATGGTGTTGAGACATATTAAGTGTCTCTGAAACAAAATTTTGTATTGACAGAAGCTTTGATGTGGACAATTAATGATTTTCTGGCATATGCCATGTTATCTAGATGGAGCACAGTAGGAAAATGGGCTTGTCCTTATTGTGGCAATGATTCAGATGCATTTTATCTTCTAAACAGGGGCAAAATATGTTAGTTTGAAAATCACAAAAAATTTCTTCCTCCAGATCATCCATTTAGGCGCAATAAACAAAATTTTGTTAAGAATAGGATGGTAAAATCACCTCCTCCCCCTCACAAAGCTGGTGAAGAGATATTGCAAGAGATTGAGGAATTAGGTTTGCTAAAAGTTACAGAATTTGAAGCTGATAAAATTAATACAAGCATTAGCAGAAACTTTGGCTGGAGAAAACGAAGCATCTTTTGGGATTTGCCATATTGGAAAACTAATTTGATACATCATAATCTAGATGTGATGCATATTGAAAAAAAATATTTTTGACAATTTGTTCAATACCATTATGAACATTGAAGGGAAAGACAATGCAAAATCACGAGCTGATTTGAAACTTTTTCGTATAAGGAATGAGTTACATAAAGATCTTTGCACTGGTAAATATCCGAAAGCAAGTTACACTTTAGACAAAAAGAAGAAGGAAATATTGTGTGAGTGGTTGAAAAGTCTAAAGTTTCCCGATGGTTTTGTTTCAAAATTAGTAAGGTGTGTGGATATGAGGAAGTACAAATTATTTAGGATGAAAAGTCATAATTGTCATATGTTTATGCAAAGGCTAATTCCAATTACATTTCGGGAGTTGCTACCGAATTTGGTTTGGGAAGTAATAACATAATTAAGTTTGTTTTTCAAAAGCTTAACATCATCTAAAATTAAGTTGGCTGAAATGGAAAAACTAGAAAGGAAAATTTCAGTTATTTTGTGCAAGTTAGAAGGGATATTTCCTCCAAGCTTCTTTGAATGTATGGAGCATCTACCTGTCCATTTAGCACACGAGGCTAAACTAGCCGGTACGTAATTTAACACAAATTATTGTAATAGATGTCATATCATGTTTTCACAACTAAATTCGTATAATCCTATTCGCTCATATAGGTATTTGCATCACTTGAAGAAAAATGTAAAAAATAAGGCTAGAGTTGAAGGTTTGATATGTAATGCTTATTTAGTGGAGGAAGCTAGTACATTTTGTTCACATTACTTTGAGTCGCATGTTCACACAAAAGAAAAAAAAGTTCCTCACAATGACGATGGGGGAGGAACTACTGATGCTGATGATAATTTATCCATTTTCACATATCCTGAATGAATATATGGACGTTCAACGAGAAGAATGTTAATAAAGGAAGAAATTGAGGCTACCTACGGTTATATTTTATTGAACTGTCAAGAGGTTCAACCTTTCGTGTAGTAAGTTGAAATAGATTATTTGAGATTTGAATTTTAGTGTTATTCATAACTGAAATACATAATAATGTTTTTAGATTATACGAGGAATTGTTATGCGAGCTCATGCTTGACAAAACACAGGATGATATCAATAAAGAAGTTAGAAGATACTTTCCTCGATGGTTCAAGCAGTATGTAAGTTTTTACTTACAAATATTAAAATGATTGAATCATAAGATTTAAGTGTTAAAACCACAATATACTGTTTAAATTGGTATTTTCTTTTTTGTAGACCTTGGAAAATCCAATTGAGAACAAGTTCATATGTGATCTTGTGAAGGGACCTTTGTGGACTGTTAAATCATATCCAGTGTATTTTGTTAATGGATACAAATATCATATAGAATATCATGGCCATAGCATGACAACAATAAATAGTGGAGTTTACATACAGGGAGAATTGATGGATTACTATGGGAAAATTATTGAGATACTTGAAATTGAGTACCCTGCATTGCCAATAAAGCGAAGTGTGATATTTAAGTGTGAGTAGTTTGATTCAACCCCAAATGTTGGTAAAAAAGTGCATAGCCGATAAAATCTAGTTGAAATCAACAAGTGAAGAAGATTTCGACAATTTGAAACTTTTATGTAGGCAATGCAAGCGATCCAAGTGTATTATGTCCCTTTTCCCAGCTTATGACAAGATAAGTCAGATTAGTTGGCTGTTTGCACAGTTAAACCTAGAGGTGTTTTTGAATCACATGGAAAAGGAGAATAGAGAATTGAAAGTGAAGTGTTTCAAGAAGATGCTTATGAAATAAATCCATCTATCCTATATGAGGATAATGAACCTTTGAACGATCCATGTAATGCATATGTTGAAATTTTATCTGAAGAGGATGAGGATGACCAGAGATTTGAAGAAGAGCCTGAGTTTGACTCAAATTCTTTAAAAAAAGAAGATGATTTGGATTTACAATTAAGTGATAATAGCGATTAATTTGTGTTTGTAATTAAATATTATATTCAAGTAATCACTTATTTCCTTTACTTGATACATCATCCCTAATTCTCTTGTGGCATATTACACTTCTGCAGCCGCCCAAATTTTATTACTTACCCTCTTTTTTTATCTATTTCCATCTTGACTAAACATGGCATTTATTTTAACTCTTTTAATTTCGTTCTCATTTTTTTCATCCTTGAATCTAACATAAGAAAATGCCGACTTTGTATGATGTTTGTAGTATATTCTCATTGGTGCACTGAGATTACTTGACATAACTTCGAAGAGCTGAAGCTTAATATTAATTTTAGGTTGAAATATGTCATCAAAGAGAAGACATGATATGATACGACCAAGATTTAGACCACAATTCGGAGGTACTTACTGTATAGGTGAAGCATCTCATAGTGTAGCAGCTGGAACTGAATCTCCTCCTCCCCCTCTAGCTACTACACTTACAAATGAGGCATCACCTTCCGTAGATGCTGCTGCACCATCTACCACCCCTGCATCATTTACTACCCATATACCGACAGAGATATCAGGGGTAAACAACGATGATGAAGGAAGCAGCCACCAGTCTGGAGTTGAGGGACCTGATGGAAGAACTTACGTTACAATTGTCAATAATATGTAAGTGAAAATACATTGAACACTATATGTTTATAATTAAGTTATAGGTTTCAATTTTCAAAACGGTATAAAATTATTTGTTTTGATATTAGGTTCATTCCATCTGTTCGAGAAACATGACATCAAAATTCAAGGAGAAGATTGATATTGAGGGCTTTGTATAGAAGAATATCTTTCAGGCGACAAGGAAATTTTACTATCACGAGTTTGAGGTACAACAAGAGTTATTATTTTCTTTTTTAATTAACAGTTTTGTACATTAATTAGATAAATATTATTACATTATAAGTATTAATTAAATGTTTTTTCTTTTATTTCAGAAAGAATTTTTTTAGCATTCTCAACTTGACGCGATCGTCTATATAATATGGGAAAAACAAGCACGTACACGTTATCACGACTTTATTACTGCGATACACAAGCAAGTGTATGACCGCCTTACATTTATGAAGAAATATGGAGTTGTTGGTAGCATTATTGGACATCACCTGAGGCAATGTCCATTTCAGAGCATAATTCGGCCAACGGACATGGAGGATCGGGGGGAGAGAGTCTTCCCGTACATACAGGAGGATCTATTATCCACCAAGAGCATGCAGAGAGACTTATGAGTATCTACACTTTAAATTTATATTCTCATTTCTTTACTTTGCTGTATAGAAATTAAATTTTATGTGTGAATCTTGGAATGAAAATATGTGTTTCTTGTTGAGAATGATAATGTTATAAATGTCTAGTGCCATATATGGTTATATTTTTTAGTCTTTTTTTTGTTCAACAGAGGGTAGATTTCATAAAAATAGAGGAACCTCTACCGAAATTTTAATAAATTCCAATTCACTTGTAACATTTTATTCTTATGCAAGAAAAGACTACGGGCATGAGGCCTACACCCTGTCAACTCTTTTTGCACACTTACACTAAGAAGCATGACGGTGTGACATTTGTAAACAACCGTTGTAGAGAACTCAATGTATATGAAATTTATGGTTTAATATTAATGCTTAATAATTATCACTTACTAATATAAACATTGCCTTCTGATAAGAACAAATTTAAGAAAGCATTCAACGACAGTCTCAGCAGTCTGAAGATGTTGATGAGACTCAAACCTATCTTCATGCAGTGGGTGGTAGGGACCATCGAGGAAGGATATTTGGCTTAGGTTCATTTGAGAATACATGTTATTCGCAATCCTCCACATCCAGTACAGCAACATCTAGCAAGTAGTTCACAACCAATGAAGTCCAAGAACTTCAAAGCACAGTGCAGACATTGGCGACTCAGTTGCAACAGTCGATGGAGTATAAAGCTCAGCACCGTAATGAGATGGATGAGTTAAAGGGGAGGGGTAGCATCTCATCGCAGCAATCAAACCATCCACAGTCACCAAATCAATAGTGTACTTATAGTCATTTCATTTGAATTACAAATACTTATTATGTACAATTTAATGTTTTTATTATCAATTAAGATATTTTCAACTTTAGATCATCAATCATATTTATGTTTCAAAAATTAAATGTATACTATTACATTAATAGTTGTTTAAATTATGCAAAATAAAATTTATTGATGGTATTGACAGTACATTATTAAAAAAAGTTTTATGGCTAATTCACCAACAGACATATGAAATCCATCGCTAAAATTAAAACAATTACTGAAGGAAGGAACATTACCATCAGTAACCACAGACGGAACAACAACTTCTGTCAGTAAATTTGGGACAATTTTCGACGACAAAAGAATAATTGTCGGCAAGGTTTGCACAAAAGTACCGACGGAAAGACGTAAACCATCAGTAATCACAGACAGAATAACCAACCACTTTCCGTCAATAATCACAAATGGAGTACCCACCGGTATACCATCGGTAATCAAAAACGGAATAACCAACGGTATACCGTCGGTAATTACAAACGAAATAATTGTCGGTAACTTTGTAATAACTTACCAACAGAAGGATTTAAACCGTTGGTAAATGTACCAATGGAAAATAATTTTCCGTTTGTAAATATACCAACGGTCAAAATATTTCATCAGTAAATTTACCTACGGTTTGCAGTTTTTATCGGTACATTTACCAACAGAAAATTCTTTTTTGTCGGTATTTTTTAGCTATGGTCGTTTCTACGACGCCTTTGTCCGTCGGTAATGCCTGTCGCTAATCTTATATACCGACAGAAAGTTAAAATTTTTTGTCAGTAATGTTCGTCGCAAAACCACGTTTTTCTTGTAGTGGTTTTGATTAACCTTTCAGTGCATATTTTTCCATATAATTCAATCCTTTCATCAACTAATGTTTCAATTAGACATAGAGCATGGAATTAATGTCTACTCTATTTTGAGTC
>JAOQMS010038823.1:0-14277 GCA_027563885.1 Erythroxylum longipes | reverse complement strand
CAAAAACCAAACATTGTTAGATTTCTCCTTCTCACAAAATAAAGCCATAAATAGCATATCATCTTCTTCTGCTTCTTTTGCAAAACGTGCTTGGTTCTTTTCATCCTTTTGTTTTGCCAACAAAAAGCTTCTACATGACCAGGTTTTTTGCAATAATAACATTGGAAATTTTTATTCTGTCTCTCCTCATAAAAAACACTTCTGCCACGACCTCTACCGCAAAAGCTACCTCTGCCGCGACCACGACCAGAGGACATTTCTACCATTTCCTCTTGACCTGACTCCCCCTTCACCTGAAAAGCCTTTTCTTCATTTTTTTTCATGTGACCTGAACAACCTTTCCTTATGAGCTTGCAAAGAACCCATTAGTTCATCAAACGAATAAACAGACAAATCATGAGCTTCCTCAATAACAGCAACAATATGTTCAAACTTCGAAGTGAGACTCGTTAACACCTTTGCAACAATAGTTTCTTCAGATAATTCTTCACCATATGTCTTCATTTTATTAACAAGATATGAAACTCTAGATAAATAAGCTTGAATCGATTCACCATTTGTCATAGATAAGGTTTCAAATTCACGACGATAGGTTTGTAACTTTACCGTCATTACGTTTGAAGAACCTTGATACTCCTTCTTCAATATTTGCCAAGCCTTCAAGGATGTACTTGCTGCTGCGATTCTGGAAAAAATTGATTCATGGACTGCTTGTTGAATAAAAACAGAGCTTTAGCATCCCCCTTCTTACTTTCTTTCAACCTTTCTTTCTCCTCTTCATCAGGATCAACCAAATCAACAAAACCATACTCCACAAGATCCCAAAGATCTTGAGCCATAAAGAGTGTTTTCATCTTAATGCTCCAAAAATCGTACTTTTCCCCAGTGAAAATTGGTAAGAGTGGTTGCGAAGATGAGGAAGTAGCATTTGACGCCATCTGAGTTTCTGTTTCCTTTTTGTTTTTTTTTTCACTCTCGTGTTTCCCTTTTGCCCAAAAGAACAGAAACCAATGAAAAGTATAACCTGTCTCTGATTCCAAAATTGCTGGAAATTTCAATAAGAAAAAGACAAAATAGATACAAAGAGGACTCTGCATTTAATGTTATTGCTCAGCAAAAGAACACCCATATAAACAAATGAAGAAGACCTATATTTATAGGCTGAACTAAAAACAGAAAAAGCCTAAAAAAGTTGAGAACGTGACAAACATGTATCACACTTATTTATCACTACTTTGACTAGGTAATGAAATAACAAATTAAAGAAGACCTATTCAAACTTTGAATCACGTGTCAACAGTTACCACACGCTGAATGGTGGTATAACACCACTTTTCATTCGTCCAGTAACATTACACCTTTTCAGATCATTTATAGTGTTTCTCCTCCAATCGATACACCTTATTTTGCTGTTGATTCTTCAATTTTATAGGTGGACCAAGTTATGATTGATAAAGAGGCCATGTTGGAAATATTACAGTTTCATTTACAACGTGCCAGTCATAAAGTGAAACAGATAGCTAATAGACGAAGCTCGGAGTGCATGTTTGAAGTTGGTGATTTTGTCTATTTGAAGTTGCAATCTTACAGGCAGCAGAGTCTTCAGAAACGTTCATCCTAAAAGTTAGCTGCTCTTTTCTATGGTCCCTTCTGCATTTATCGCAAGGTTGGTTCGGTAGTGTATACGTTGGGGTTGCCTGAGTATTGCTACATTCACCCCACATTTCATGTTTTCCAGTTAAAATGTCGAGTTTCGGATTCTGTTGTAGTGTCCACTATCATACCAAAATCCTTGTCGTCGGTCCTACGTGTTCTAGTCGCAGTGTTGGACAGACGTTTAGTCAATCGACATAATCGACTAGTTGTGCATATCTTGGTGGAATGGTCATCTTCGAAGCCCAATGATATTTGTCATGTCTCATATCGGATAGGTAATAGGAAGGGTCCTGGCTTATAAGCATGGGCGCTGCACACCCCACCAGGTGCATCTTTTGGGGAGAGGGTAATGGACACGTGACATATTTCATGGGAGTTTTTGTATGACATCCAATAGTGATTTCCAGATGTGAACCTTGTGGACAAGGTTCTTAAGGAAGGGGGTATTGATAGGAGTACAAGTTGCTGAACTAACATGAAGCAAGTGAAATAGATTACGAGCTGCGGAAGGAAGAAGATGGCTCAACTCATATGTCCAAAACATGGTCTTAGGAAGTTAGGAACGATAATTGTAAATAGATAGGTCGTAGTATAGATTAGTTGATAGATACATAGTCGTATGGTGTAATCTACGTATATTAATGTAATTGATGAACTATCTAATGGTCATACTAGTCGTTATTAGAGAGTCGTTTAGGGGAAGAAAGGCAGGAACAAAAATAACAGAAATCCCCTCACTTCTCTGTTCTCTCTCTCTCTCCTAAAATCCTCTGTATTCTTCTCTTAACTTAATTTATATAAACCTAAAATCCCAAAAATCACAATCACAGAAAGAACTATAACAGGAGACTAATTTGTAGGCCCAAATGGAAAACTTGCAGTGAAATGTTCAGAAGAGCCTGTTGCTAGGTTTTGGGGAAAAAGAAGCTCTAGAGCAATAAAGCCTCCAACAAAAAAATCAAAACTATATATGAATGACGACAAAGAAGTTTTTTATAGTTTGTTGTGAAGGACTGTTTAGGCTAGGCTGTTGTCAGTGAAAAAAGGAGAAAAAAATATTGCTTAACTCTCTCTCTCTCTCTCTCTCATCCCCCTTCTTTTGACATTGTTCTGTCACTACTCTCTCTCTCTCTCATTTTCACCTTACTCCTTCCTTTAATAAATCTCTCTTATTTTGGATTGTGAGATATTACGTGACTTAGGTGAATTATATTATATCTGGCTACCGTATAACTGAAGTGATGAGTACTTGATTGATTATATATTTTTTCTCTAATACTTAGTAATTATTGTTATAAAATGCTTAAGATACTTATTTTAGTTCATATTCAATTTTAGATATAAGTTGGAAGCACAAGAACTAAAGTGTGCTAAAAGCACGTCCTTAAAGCCATCCTCGTGATTTTCAGCATTATTTGACTTTGTGGAAAAAAAAGAAGCTGAATTGCGGTGAAGACAAGGTAAGAAAACGAAAGAAATAAAGTTCTTACAACCTACACGACCATGCATAGGATTGTGTAACTCTCTTGAAGCATGTACGATCCTTTCATTATAACCCACAACCTACACGGCCATATAGCTCACTAAGGCTACGTAGAAACATAAAATTAGGGAAACATTTACATACACGGTTTGGTATACACCTATGTAACTAATCGTGTATATTTGTGTATATGACCGTGTATATCTTATAATCTTAATTTTTGCTATATAAGTACATTTAAGTGCAAAAATAACAAAAAGGGGTTAAGAAGCACGAAAGGGAGCAAAACTCTTACTCCTTTGAGATCTATGGAGAGCTACCCTTCTTTTTTACAGTTGGGAGAGGAAATCGATGCCCAAGAACACATTTGGGCATCTCTTCATCTTGTAGTATTGTTCTCTCTCTCTTTACAAATTGTTTATGTTATTCTTTGCTTAGTGTTTTGGGTATTCATCTATGTATGATTAATGTTCTCATTCTCAGTAGATTATTTATGTATGAAATTGTTTCCAAAACCTAGATTACAATATGTAATCAGTATAACTCTGATTCATTTGTAGCAACTAATGGTTGTGAATGATTAGGGATAAGATAGCATAGGTTAAATGACTAGATCTTGTGTGGTTATAGCCTACATTAATCTGTTTTCCTAGTTTATAATGCAGTTGTCATGATAATTTTAGATAGCTTATTCTAGGTTGTTTATTAACTATATTTAATTAAAGAGCTTATTTTGATTAGATACGACTTAAGGGAAAACTACGGTTAACAGAGCTTATTATTAACCAAAGGTTAATAGTTTCTAAGAGAGGTATAAGATCAACATGATGATTAAGTATGTTCATTTGTGTGTAAGCCAAAATTGAATCAAGAACTAAATTCATTCATCAATCTTATAATTTTTCCATTGTTTATTAATTTCAACTAGACCCCCTTAAGTCCCAAACACCAACAAAAGCTTCACCTAGACTCTCTATGGATATGATCCCCATTCACCACTTTCATAAGTTTTAGTATGCAAGGTTAGGTTTTATTTTCTAGTGTGTTCAACACACATCAAGAATTTTGGCACCTTTGTCAGGGAGTATAGTGATATAGATTTTTCTTTTGATTTTAATTGATGTTTTACATATATTTTTTATGATTAGGTATGATATTAACGAGATCTCCTCATCAATACCTTGTATAATTTGATCCTAAGATCAAAAGGACACTGCGAACTCCTGGAAAGCAACAAGGAATTGAACATAAGGAAGTCATGTCCAACACAAGAACTTTAAGAGAGTTAGCTACTCCAGATTTGACTCAAAGGCCTTTATTCATCACCTTTCCAAATTTTGTTGAACATCTTACTTTTAAGCTTAAATCTAACTTAATCCATCTTTTGCCCAAATTTTATGGTTTTCCAAGTGAGGATGCTCATAAGCATTTTAAGGAGCTTGATGTGGTCTATTTGAGTGTGAAACCTCCAGGAGTGATAGATGAGTAGATCATGTTAAGGGCTTTCCCATTTTCATTGAAGGATGAAGCAAAGGATTAGGTTTTTGACTTTCCTGCTAGGAGCTTTAGCACATGGATTGCAATGAAGAGGCTATTTTGAAGAAAAACTTTCTAGCATTTAAGATAGCTAGAATGTGGAAACAAATATGTGGAATAAAGCAACACAATGGAGAATCCCTTTATGAGTATTGGGAATGCTTTAAAAAGTTGTATTCTAGCTACCCTCACCATAATATCATGAAACAACTCCTCATCCAATACTTTTATAAAAGATTGTTGCCTATGGATAGGAGCTTGGTAGATGTAGTAAGTAGCAGGGCATTATGTGAAAAGATTCCCATAGAAGCTAAAACTTTAATTAAGCTGATGGCTATGACCAATCAACAATTTGTCAGGTAAATAAGGTAAATAATTCATCCATTAAACATCGTTTAGATAAAATAATATCTTTTGTTAGACAAATTACTATAGGTCAGGAACAGGTAAAAGCATGTGATACATGTGAAAATATAAAACATCTAACCTATGGGTGTCCAACTTTGGACGAGGGAAGCATGAAGTACGTCAATGTTGCGCACAGGGGAGGTTTGGGGGAAAAATTTTCAACTAATATACTCGTATTCATAGGCTTATAACTCAAGATGGAGAGATCACCAATACTTGAGTTATGGACGGAATAGGCAATAAAATTACTTCCCAAATAGGCAAAAGAGCATAACAATTCCAACCAATGTCATAAGCCTCTTCTTCCAACTTAGATGCATCTCTAGAAGACATAGTTAAGTCTCTTGCCACAAATACTTTGTGATTTTATTAGGATATGAAACAATTATAGCAAGATACAAGGTCTAGCATCCATAACTTAGAAAGTCAGATGGGTCAGATGGCGTTCAACCATCTAAAAGTTTAAAGAGGAGGAAAACTATCATCACAACCTGAGACAAATATGAAAAATGTTGTAATCACCTTGAGGAGTGGTAGGAAGCTTGAGGATCCTAAAAGGATTGCACAAATGATGATTAGTGAAGATAAAATAGAGAAGGAGCTTGACGGAGAAAGGGATATAACTTCTAGCTCAAAGGTAAATGCTGAACTTCTAATTTCTATGAAGACTAATCCTCTACCTTTCCCTAACAAGTTAGCAAATTCAAACAAGGAGGATATGGATAAAGAGATTTGGGAGACCTTTCGAAAGGTTGAGGTGAATATACAACTTTTAGATGCGATCAAGCAAGTGCCAAGGTATAAAAAATTCCTTAAGGAATTGTCTAGTAACACGCAAAATTTAAAAGGTGATGAAATAATTAGGATGGGTGAAATTGTCTCTGTGGTCTTCAAAAAGAAAATACTTTGTAAATGTAAGGATCCAGGCATATTTACTATTCCTTGCAAATTTGGTAACACTAAGACTAAACAGGCCATGTTAGATTTAGGAGCATCAATTAATGTTATTTCTCGTTCCATATATACTTATTTAAATTTAGGCCTAGTAAAAGAAACTAATGTCATTTGGAAATAGCCTCTTTACTAGTTAGACCTCCCCAGACCTCTTTTGTCAGTAGGATTATTATCGGGAGTTGTCGTTGTAAAAGAAACAAATGTTATCATACAATGGGATTATTCCTACTGATTTTTATATAATTGACATGAATAATGAAACTTCTTATAATCTAATACCTATCTTACTATAGAGACTATTTCTTAACAAGACCTAAACTAAGATAGATATTCGTGAGGGTACCCTCATAATGGAATTTGATAGGGAGTTACTCATTTTAATATTTTTATGTTAATAAGTAGCACCAAAATGACCATTCTATTTTTGCAATTAATATAATTGACTCTTTAGTACAGGAAGATGATAAGCAGAAGCACACAAATAAACAAGAAGTTGTTTCAACTAAAAAGAAGATCAAATCTTTCATTGTCTCGAGAAAAAGCTTTATTAGTGGTCAAAAGGACTTCTTTATTGTGCTAAATATAATTTGTTTCTGCGTAAACTACATCCTTATTGGGTTGATTCTCTTGTTATTACTAATGTCTCTCCCTGTGGTGTAGTAGATATTAGAAGTCTAAAAACAGGGAAGACATTGCTTGCATGTTAGTGGTCATCGACTCAAACCCTACCTTGAAGAAGGTCAAGTGGAAAACAAAGAAGTTATGATCACTAGAGATCAAATTTTCATCACATGATGAGGAAAACATAGAGTCGAGCCAATGACAATAAACAAAGACACTGTTTGGGAGGAAACTAAGGGAAGTTTGTTCCTTTTCTTTTACATTTTCGCATTTGTTATTTTTGTTGAATGTTCCATTTCTTACATTTAATGTTGCATTGGGAACAATATAAGTTTTAAGTTTAAGGGTGGGGATTATCATATGTGCTTTTAAGTTTGTTTGTTTCTTATGTGTATGCGTGTTTTTAAGTTTGTTTGTTTCTTATGTGTTTTTAAGTATTAAAAAAAAGAGAATCAAATTAAACAAACAAACATTTTTTTCTTTTTCTATTGCTTCTAAGACTATATAATTATAATTAGATAGTAAAATTAACTAGAAAAATTCATGAAAACTTAGGCATGTACTTTTACTCTTGTGATTGGTCAATATGTGTTATTTTAAGAAGAGCAGTGACTAACGAGTAGATATAAGCTAGTGAGATTTTGAGCCTTTTTATATTGACACATCCATATCAGTCTTATTGTATTTTGTTCATGTGTGACCTTCATGACATGTACATCCTAACTTTGCTTTGACTTGCTATTCGAGATCACAATTTTATCACATGCGTTAACATGAAAATGATATAAGGCATTCTTTATTTTACAAGCTACATTAGCCAAATAAGCTACCTAATAATATGATTTTTTCCTTTTAATAAGCCCCATTGAGCTTTATTAGCCTTTTCTTTTTGTTCTAACCACATTACATGTCTTTAACCTAACCAAATGCCTTAATCAAGCCTTTAAAATAGTGGGGCATTTGTGATTGTTGATGGTCGTGGGTGCACAAAAGTATAAGTGTGGTGTTGTGCATATATATGAGTTGGTTATTAACGATGGAATGCGATTTTATCTCTTATCAATGAATTTCATTTTTGATGTAGTTTCTTTCAATTTTGTTGAAAAAAAAGAAAAAAACAAAACAAAACAAAAAGAAAATGAAAATGAAAAAATTAAGTAAAATTATCAAGGAGGAAATTAATTTCTTTTGCAAAGTAATTCATGTTGATCTTTCCTCCTAAAGTTGTATGGAATGGGTAATTTGATTATGATTCAAATGAGGGAGATGTTGTTTTGAAAGGTCATTCCTTATGGTTACAATGTATCAGTTATTATCAATTTTTGTGAGTAATTCCTTCTAATTCCTTATGCTTCATATGGTTTATAGTATGAATGGTTGAATCTAAGTTGCGAAACATAGTTTTTGCATTCATCATAGCTAATAGTACCTAATTTTTAGTGAATGTTAATTTTTGTGCTTAATGTTTCATTGAATGTTTTTCTTGCTTAACTAGATTTGATGGCTTTTTTACTACATTAACCAAACACTTCTAACCTTAACCTTTGGCTCTATTACAACCTTAAAAAGTCCTTTGATTCATATTTATGCATATGAATCTTAGTGTTAGAGAACTGAAATGGAATGTGTTGATCATTAATACTATTTGAGTGTACCTATAGATCTATCTCATTGATAACACATGTCGAGTGCACTGTAAAATTTACCTGATTCTCCACGTTAAAATTTATAGTTGTGGTGAGTCACAATCGAATCCATAGGAAATATTCGCTTAATTTTCGTAATGAAATTAATTGATGCAAGAAAAATATAAAGAGGGCCTTTAGTTTTTAATAAATTTAGAAATTAAAGTAAAAGTAAAATATTGAAAACAAATTATAGCAACACTTGAAAATGATAAAAGAGTTGAATATAAGTAAAGTCCGATTCTATGGTCAAACTTGGCCTAAACATGATTAAATATATCCCATCATTCTAATATCTTCATACCTCTCTTCGAACTATTGATTTGAGATTAGTAATACGCTCTTTTAATCCCTGTTTTTCCTTATATTGTTTTTAATTAAAATACGATCATTAATTAAACCTAGCCACCAAATAAACTAGGATACAATCTCTAGATTCAATTTGAAAACCACATTACAAAGTGGAAAACGATCAATATAAGCAGTAACCTCACACATTCGGGTTATCTAACCTAAGTTATGTTGTTCCTAACGATTCAAGACCCTTAGATGCTACTAATAAACATCAAATGTAACAATTACATATTACATTCAATGTTATAGCAATAGGTTCATAACAGAATAATCCAAATAACGTATTAAGATTATTCATTACAAAACATGATTTAATCAACACAAATAACATAACAATTCGAAAAGAGATTAACAACGTTAACAAGATGAAACAACTTAACCATGACTTAGCATCCATATCACCGTTAAACTAGCATCGAGAAGTTAGCCTTCTATCTCCTTCTTCAAGCTCCAACTATTGGCCATTCTCACCATTGCCTCTGCCAGTATTGAAGAAAGAAAAAGAAACAAAGAGAAATGAAGAAAAACACTTTTGGTTAGGGTCTGTCCTGAATGAATCCTTTGCGGCATCAAAACATTACTTTTTATGGTAAAATCTAGGGATAGGTGGCATCTCTCGTGCATAGCATTATCTAGGCTATGAGAGGTGCTACATGGGCTTGAGAGGTTTGTCACGCCCATGCACTCTAATATGTGCCCTTGAGACTTCTTCTTTCTTTGTTCTTCATTTCACATTCTATCTTGTCTCATCTTCTTTCAATCCTCTTCTTCTTCATGCTCCATGAATCAATAAAGTATGGAAATTGAGAAGACGGCTTCAATGAACATGCTTCCGGGTTACTTTAGCTCCTTCACTTCTGAAATGTACCTAAAACCAAATATGAGCTAAAGTGAGTATCTTAAGCATTTCTAGGGCATTAATCACTAAGTGTAGTAAATCAAATGAATTAACAATTAAGCACATATCAAGTTTCCCCTCACTTAGCTTTTGACCATCCTAGGGAAAATCATCAAAATCAAATCACAAATCAAAACTTTTACTCATTTTCCATTTTTCCTAAGAATAGATAATCATAAGAACAAATAAATGACTTTCAAAACTTACAGTAATAACTCAAAATTCAAAGCTTCTACTCATAATCAATCAACATTCATCACTCTTAGAAATTGAGTAATCTAGAGGTAGAATTGGACAAAAAGTGTTTAAATAAGATATTCCTACGGGTACACTCAAACACCATTCATAATCACAACAATCCACAACTTTGCGTATTATTTCATTTCTCCACCACTAAAAGTCACATGCATAATCATGAATCAAAGGACTTTCTAAGGTTGTAATGTGGGAAAAGGTAAGGTGAGATGTATTTTAGGTAAGGTAGTGTAAAAGTCATTAAGCTAATGAAGCAAAAGTAACACTCAATGAGATATTAAGTGGACAAGTTAACATTCATTCAAACTAGATATCGTCAGCTATAATGAATGGAACAATTATATTCCATAACTTAATTCAGCTCTCACACCATAAACCAAATAAACATAACACAAAGAATGCCTCATCCAACATAAGATCCACCTCATATACAATATATTGAAACCACTCATTCAATACAACTTAGGGAGGATAAACCATTAATTAACAACTTTTCATAGCAATTGTATTTCCTCCTTAACACTTTTATTCAAACTTACATTTTTTCTTTTTCTTTTTTCTAAATGTAACGGTGATAGAAGCTACATCAATATGGGATTCATAACATGACATTTTAACAAGTATAAACAACCCATATGTATGCATACCCACACACTTAGGCTTTTGTACACTTACAGTAATCAAGAATTAACAAATGCTCCACTAGCTTTAAGCCTTGGGTAGGTATTTAGTTAGGTGCATGTAATGTGGTTTATACAAAAGAGAAGGCTAATAAAGCTCAAAGGGGGTTAACAAAGGAAAATTCATATACATGGGTAAGTTATTTGACTGATGTCTTGTAAACAACAAAGAATGCCTAATCATCTTCATGAAAATGCATGTGATAAAAATGTGGTCTTGAATAGAACCTCAAAACAAAATCAGGAAGTACATGTCATGAAGGTCACACATAACAAAAGACAATGAGACTGATATAGATGTGTCAGTCTAATACGAATCAAAATCTTACTGGTTTTTGTCTACCATTAGTCATCATTCTTTTAATGATAATACATATTAACCAATCATAAGAGGAAAAGTATAGGCTAAGGTTGCCATTGATTTTTCTGGTCAATTCACACTCTAATTATGACTAAATAATCTTGAAACCAATAGAATACAAGAAATTTCTTTTTGTTTGTTTGTTTTTAAAAACCGTTAAAAGGTCATATAAGCTATAGTTAAGCTCATTTAAGAAAATAGTAAATGTGAATATGTAAATAACATAAATTAACTTCCCTTAGGTTGCCTCCCAAGTAGTGTCTTTGTTTATTGTTATTGGCTTGACTCCCTGCTGCGTGCATCAAGTGACATCAGTCACGTCTTACAGCATCAAGACTTCCAAATCCTTCGTTTGGAAGCCTTCATAATACGACTTCAAGCAATGACCATTCACTCTGAATGTCTTGTCAGTTTTTAGACTCTGTATCTCTACTACACCAAAAGGAAAGACAAAAGTGATAACAAATGGACCAACCCAACAGAAACATAACTTACCTAGAAATAGTTTGAGTTTGGAGTGATATAGTAACACTTTCTAGCCCACTGAGAAGCTTTTCCTTGAAATCATCTTATCATGAAATGCCTTGTCTTTTCCTTATATATCACTACATTCTAGTAGGAATCATTCCTCATCTCCTCTAACTCTTGAAGCTGCAACTTCCTATGCACACCTGCATCATCTAAATTCATGTTGCATCTTTGGATTGCCCAATATGTCTTATGTTGTAATTCCACCGGAAGATGATATGGCTTTCCAAATACCAGTCTATATGGAGACATCCTAATTAGGATTTTATAAGCCATCCCATAGGCCCATAGTTCATCTTCCAGTCTTAAGCTTCAATACTTCCTATTGGGTTGCACGATTTTCTCTAAGATCAACTTGATTTCTCGATTTGAGACTTTAGCTTGCTAGTTGGTTTAGGGTTGGTAAGTGGTGGAAACCTTGTACATGATGTGATATTTTCTGAACATTACTTCCATCACCCTGTTGTAGAAATGGGTTCCTCTATCGCTAATGATTGCTTTTGGTATCCCAAACCTAAAAAGAATGTTAGCCTTAACAAAATTTGCAACAACTTTCGCATCATTAGAAACATAATCAACTGCAAGTAATATATAAGTAAAGCCAAAAGACATAGTGAAAGGTCCCATAAAGTTAATACCCCAAACGTCAAAATTTTCACAAAAAAAGCAAAGGAATCTGTGGCAATTGATCTTTACGGGACAGGTCCCCTAACCATTGGCATCTATCACATGATTTGTAGGAGGTATATGCATCTTTATATAATGTTGGCCAGTACTCTTTAGAACTTTATAAGATGTCCTTTTCGCTCCAAAATGTCCTCCACATGCATACAAATGGTAGAAGGCTAAGATTGAGGTTATTTCCCTTTCAAATACACACCTCCAGATGACTTGATCTGCACAGTGCCTCCAAAGATACGAATCATCCCAAACGTAATACTTTGCTTCATTCCACAATCTTGTTAAAGTCTACCTGTAGATTGCTTAGTTTTTAAAAGAAATAGTTTTTGATTGATCATAGGTAAAAGCATTTAATGTTTAGTTCTTGCCATGGTTTTGAAAGTTATTCCTCTTTTCTCATGACTATTTATTCTTGGGAAATATATAAAGGGATGAAGTGTTTTAGATTGTGACTTTGATTTTGTTCTTTTGCTCGAGAACGGTCAAAAGCTAAGTTTGTGGGATCTTTATGAGTACTTGATTCATTATATATTTACGCTCTAATACTTAGTGATTAATGTTATGAAATGCTTAAGATACTCATTTTGGTTCATATTTGATTTTAGGTACAAGTTGGAAGCATAAAAACTAAAGTTATCTAAAAGCACATTCTTGAAGCCATCCTCTTAATGTTCAACTTTATTTGTCTTTATCGAACAAGAAAGATAAAAAAGGTTGAGTTGGGATAAGAAAATGAAAGAAATAAAGTTCCTAAAACCTACACGACCATGCATGGTACTGTGTAACTCTTTAGAAGTATGTAAGATTGTTTCAACACAACCTATAATCTACACAGTGGTGTAAGTGAGTTACACATCCATATAACTGGCCATGTAACTCACCAAGGCTATGTAGAAACACGAAATTAGGGAAACTTTTACATAAACGGTTAGATACAAGTCTGTGTAACTAATAGTGTATGTCCCATAATTTTATATAAGGAAATTTAAGCGGCCAAACATAACAATAAGGGTTTGAGAAGCACGAATGGGGGTAGAACTCTCACTCCTTTGATATCTATGGAGAGCTAGCCTTCTTCCTTCTGGTTCGAAGGGAAATCGACTCCGAAGAACACATTTGGGCATCTCTTCATTTTGTAATGTTATTCTGCCTCTTTAGATATTGTTTGTGTTATTCTTTGCTTAATATTTTGGGTATTCATATATGAATGGTTAATGTTCTCATTCTCAATAGATTATTTATGTATGGACCTATTGCCAGAATCTAGATTACAATACGTAATCATTGTAACTCTAATTTATTTGTGGCAACTAATGGTTGTGAATCATTAAAGATAACATAGCATATGTCAAATGACCTGAGCATGTGTGGTTGTTGCCTAGATTAATATGTTTCCCCAGTTTGATGCAATTTTCATGCTAAACTTAGAGAGCTTATTTTAGGTTGTTTGATAACTAAATTTAATCAAAGAGTTTATTTTGATTAGATACGAACTAAGGGAAAATGGGTTTAATAGAGCTTATTATTAACCTAAAGTTAATAGTTGCTAAGAGAGATCTAAAATCAACATGATGATTAAGTATGTTCATTTGTGTGTAGCCAAGATTGAACTGAGAATCAGATTATAAACTCATTCATCAATCTTATCATTTTCTCATTGTTTGATTTAATTTAATTTTAATAGTTTAATTTTACTTTATTTAGTTTATCAATTTCAACTAAACACCTTTATATCTTAAATACCGATTCTTCGATTAAAAAAAAGCTCCATACAAACTTTCTATGGATTCGATTCCCACTTATCACTACTATAAATTTAGTATATAACATTATGTTTTATTTTTTGGTGTATCCGATACTTATCATAAGGAAAGGTACACCTTTGTATTTGAAACATTTAGCACAAGGGATTATGCTAACTGTCTGTTTGGTTAGCGCCTGCAACAGGCAGAGACGGGACGAGACAGAAATCTGAAGACGGAACAGAACAGAAATTGAAGACAATGAGGTGTTTGGTTGCGATGGACAGAACAGAGAAAATTGTCCCCGTCCTCAGGATAGAGAGGTGTTTGGTTGCAGTGGACAGAACAAAGAACAGTGTGTAATGACAAAAATGCCCCTGTACTAATATATTGGAAAGATGTATTTCATTGGTTATTTCATAATTGTATCAATAT
>JAOQMS010038782.1:0-14279 GCA_027563885.1 Erythroxylum longipes | reverse complement strand
TTTGTTTTTAATGTGCATTAATTCATACTGGTTTAGCAACGTGTTAATTATTTTTCTTTTACAACTAAAATAATATACTCTTTTCTTACTTTCAGAAAAATGTCCAACAAAATGATGCTGTATTGGTAAAGAATGTCAACAGGTTTTTTCAAATAATATACTATTTTTCTTACTTTCATCGAACAAGTTCTGAGCACAACATAAAACACACCCAAATTCAACCATTTATTCATTTTTAACTCTTTCTTCACCATCCCTAATGCAATGCAATACAAACCCAACAATATATGTGTTCAATTCACGGAAAGAACTCAAAAATTCGAAGACAGCAATACACATTCATTATTCAGGACATTAACACATTCACAACCAAACCCAGAAAAAATGAAAGAAAACTTACCACATGCGGTGAAGAACAGAAAACAACCGAAGATAGAGACAGAAAATCGGCAAGAATAGGATAGGGATGCAGTGAAGAAACGACAGCAAGCTTCAAGATTGTTTCAGAGAAAACAGAGACGCACACAAAGAATAAGGAATAAGGGAAGGCTGGCGGGTTTGATAAAAATTGAAGTGCGACAAAAACGACATCGTCCCATTTAATTTTTTTTAACGTTGCAACATTCAGCGACGAACCCACCAATCGTCGTCAAATGCAAACCTTTAGCTACGATATATAATCATTGTCACCAATAGGTTTGGTAAAAGGCAAAAAATGACATAATTATATTATTATGATAGGCCACATTTTGCGACGATACCAATATTCGTCGCCAAACGACACGTTTTGGCTACGAAACACCTATAGCGTCGTAAAATATACAACATTTGGCCACTAATTTCTTAAAGCGTTGCCTAATCCTAATATATTTGCTACGAATAATTATAAACGTTGTTAAATATACCTAACCCTTTTCTTCTTAATTAATTAAGATATATTAGTTTTTCCTACTACCAAAAAAAAGAAAAATTAATCTTCTCAATTATATATGCAATTGTTCTTCATTTGGTTAATTATTTTTGGGAATGACTAATCTTTAAATATAATTTGTTACAAATAGTTTTATAATTATATTACAATGTGTTCATATATTAATTACAAGTGTTACAATGTTTATTTATTCAAATAAGTTTTTTAAAATTATATTAATGAAAATGTATAATTTTAAGACAATGTTATTTTATTTCAACAATCAATCTATTAATTTCCAAATAATTTTCAAATGAATCATTTAATTTTTAATTCAAATTATGTTTTATTTAGAGTTCATAAATAATTTATTAAAAATTATTTATGAACCCGCGACCTTTAGCGACAAACCATGTATTAGCCGCTCCATCTGACAATTGTCGACTAAAAATAGCAATTATATATCCAATTTCAGTTTATTTAATGGTTTACTAATATGATAATATATAACTGCTATATTGTTTATGTTTTAGGTACTAAATCTACAGAGAGTGTAAAAATCCTACTGTTAAGAGAACAACTGTTATTGTTTCAATTGGTGCGTTCAAATATGCAAGGACCATTCTGGGGAATCCAAACATCGGGGACTCATTTACCTTTACTGACTCTCATGTTACTTGGAATCCAAAAAAATAATTATATAATTGCCAGTTAGCGAGTCAATCAATTAAACTCACCTTTAAAGTTTATTTACTATTGTATCTGTAATAATTTGCCAAACAACATATCTACCACTTCGGGGTCAAGTTGTGTACTATTGAATGTGGAATGTTATTGTTATAGTTCAACGAGTGTATAAATTGAGTAACTTCTAATTCAAAGTTTGTACTACTCCATGTATCATATTATTATATTAATAAAATGTTTAAAAATTTTCATTACAAATTTTGCAATGTTAGTAAATACTAATGATTAATTAATACTACTATTTTAAGTCTTAAAAATATGTTATGAGTTTTTTATTCTAAATAACATATTGTAAACATTCAAAACAAATCTCCAATAAAATATATCTTAACTATGATAGATTATAAAAATGTTATTTTAATAATTTATGAAAATTTCAATCATTTGGTGACGATTTCGTCACCAAATGTAAACATTCAGTGATGTTTCTAAAAATTCCTCACTGACTGTGAAAGATTTGGTGGCAATTTTATAATATCGTCGCTGAAAGTTTGATATTTAGTGAAGATTAAAAGCAGTCATTGCATAATGTTTTGCAATGAATTATCAATTTCGTCACCAAATATTGACCTTTTGGTAACGTTTGGTAATATTGTTGCAAAATACATAACATTTAGTGACGATTTACGAAGATCGTCACAAAATGTTTGTAAAGTTATGATGACCCTTTGCATTTCCTCTTGGGTCGCGATTGTGCAAAAGGAGGAAAGTGCACGATCGCGACTTCTATTTTTTCAAGCAAGGTCGCGACCTGCTGCGTTTTTCTTCCTCTTTTCTTTTGTTTGTCCAAAACTAACATACATTTTAACACCAACTTCACTCCAATTTTCTAGATTACTTTACCACAAACACAACATCATTCCATACTCATTCACATACCGATTTGTTTTCATGAAATTATCAAACTCTAATCAATTAATTAAACCTCTTCAACTACATAACATCATTCATGAAACCTATCCTTTTCCATAACATGATAGCCATTTTATCAAACACTTCATTATCAAAATTCTATCATTTACAATTGATGACCTCTTCATTTTTACTTCAGTTTTAGTTTAGTAACATCAATGCATAGTTCAACAATTCATGATTGTTCATAAACCCTAAAACAATTCCTAATCCATATTTTTCCATATCACATGTTCTACAATTTTTTTCCAGATTTTCTTGAGTAGATTTCAGGTCAGATTTGTATGAACATTATAACCTTGACAGTTAGGTATTTAAGCAACACCTTCTCCTAATCAAATGTTCTACAATGTCTTAAGTGTCTAATGACATCAATTTCATGCATTTTGGTTCAGTATCATGCAAGTATAATAAAAAATCTACAGACTATTTTCATACTTAAACAAAACACAATTCTCAACTTCAAGCCAAACTTCAAGTCTCTTAAGGATAGATTTCAAATTCGATTCCTTCATGAAAAATGTATTCATATGTCTCTAGTTTACTCTAAATCAAAATCCATCTATTTTGGATATTCACAGATCAAGTTATGTCTAAAATACAGGTGCATATTCAGTAAAAACACTGCATAAAACATCCTTCAGCTCACTTCATTGCTAAAATCCTTCTTCTTGTTAATCATATCACCGAATTTGCTTCTTCCTTCACCACCCACACATGCATCTACGCCATTCACGCATGCATCAATCCATAAACATGGAAACATACACCACTCACGCATGCATCCAATTTACAAACATTAAAACCTTATCGTAATATCATTTAGACTACCCATACAACTTTAAGCATCACTTAATTACTTCAGAAAAATTTTAGGTTAGAAGAGATTTTAGAGGATGGAGAAAAGACAAAATAGAGAGAAATATACCAAAATATGTAGTGGAATGTTTTCTTTGCAAGGAGTAACATGGGTAAAATGCAGAAGTTAAGTGTTTAAGTGATGGATGGGCAAGAAAGAAGATGGTGTTTTCGGTGTAGACAAAACAAAGGAGCTGTAGAAACTAAAATTTTCATTACAAATTTTTGCAATGTTATTAAATACTAATGATTACTTAATACTACTGTTTTAAGTCTTAAAAATATGTTGTGAGTTTTTAATTCCAAATAACACGTTGTAAACATTCAAAACAAATCTCTAATAAAACATATCTTAACTATGATAGATTATAAAAATGTTAGTTTAATAATTTATGAAACTTTCAATCATTTAGCGACGATTTTTAGAAATTGTCACTAAATGTAAACATTCAACGACGTTTCCAAAAATTTGTCACTAAATGTGAACGATTTTGAAATATCGTCTCTGAATGTTTGATATTTAGCAACGATTAAAAGAAGTCGTCACTGAATTTATAATGTTTTGCGACGAATTATTAATTTCGTCACCAAATATTAACCTTTTTGTGACGTTTGGTAATATCATTGCAAAATACATAACAATTAATGACCATTTACACAGATCATCGTAAATTGTTTGTAAAGTTATAGTGAAGTTTACAAATTGCGTCGCGATTGCACTATTTGGTGACGAATACTGTAAATTGTCACCCATCGGTCTCGATTGTGTGATGATTTTACTTTAACGACGCTAAAGGTTTTCCTTTGGGTGACACTTTTTTGTTTTGTCACTAAAACTTAACATTTAGTGACAGACGATATGTTTCATCGCAAAAGGTTATCTTTTTGTGACGAATATTTTTTCGTCGAAAAAAAAGTCGGGAAATGCTTCCTTTATTATAATGAATATTGAAACCAATTTGTTTTCCTTATAAAATCTACCTCTATAGTTAAATGGGATTTTATCCAATTTCTTAGAGTTCAATTGGGTTGAATGGTGTAACCCTCCTTCTCCATATGGATTAGCAAAAACAAAATATACATTAGCAAACACTGATCGGAGAACTATAGCAGCTTGTATAAGAGAACACAATTAGAATTAACATTTTGCTCCCATTAATAGACCCAAGCAATTAGAATAATAATATTATTTTGGACTCCCCTTTGAAACTTCAAACATATGCAATAGTGTTGCATTTAGATAGATCTACAAACGACTGATGAGCGGGGTGCCTTTCAGTTAAAGCTTGGAAAACATGTTGATCAATTGTAGTTTTAATGACAAGACCTACCTATGAGCTCAAAAAATGATGAATGTTTGTGGTTATAACTTAAGTCCAAAGTTAGTATCTCAAGCCTATGCAACCATTTCAAGTCCAAAAGTAGCACCTCTAATTCAAACTTGTAGATTTAGGAATGTCAATTTTAGCTCGGCCTGACTCAATTTTGGCCCAATTTGATTGAGCCATAGGCAAGTCACGAGCCACAGGCAGAGCTGGCTTGATCGAAATGTAAAAAAAAGCGACGTCGTTTTTAACTTTTTAAAAATATATATATAAGGTTAGGTCGTTGACATCCTTATGTGGATTTATGGATTCAAGGTAAGCTGTGCTTGTCCCCCTCGTCCCGATTTTTCATATATTACAATATCATAGTTTTCTGTATAACCAACATTTCTAATGATTAATGCAAGGTTTTTACTGTTAAGATATGTGTTAAGACATCTTATTAATTATTTTATTGGGCATTATTTGTAATTGGGCCTAGTTGGTTATTTAAGGAATATGATTATGATGACTATTCTATCTTGTGTGAGATTCTTAAAGAAAAGGTTTATTTGGGTTAAAATCCTAGTGAAGATAGGGTTTAATTGGGATAAAATCACCATATAAAGATAATGTGCAGATTTTTGGAGATTTTAGGAACAACCCATTTTCAGTAATTTTATGCATTTAAGGCAACTAAATTTTTGGGTAACCTATCAATATTGGAAGATGTCTTTTCTCTACCTATTGCATGAATTTTCTACTGTATTGTTACTATTTTTGTGTGGAAAAATGACTAGTATATGGTGATTTGGTAGCTATATCTTTGGTGATCTTGAGTTATCTTTGACAGCTGATATTTGGTGAATTGCGTAATCTATTGTTGTTGTTTTCTACACGAATATACTAGCATTTTTGGACAGCTGCTTAATAAGCTCTTTTAAGAGGAAAACATGCAGATTCTTGAGTGTGTGTGCAGCTGTGTTTGTATGATGTTTCGGTGTTGAAATGTTTGCTCCATTGATGGTTATAGATGTTGTTGTGTGCGTGGACTAATTGTGAATCTTCTCAATAATTAATAGCAGATATTGTTCTACCAATTCCCACACTTTCGGCTAATGAAGCTTCACATTTAGGGTATATGTCTCAAGTGTTTTCTTTGTTTATGTCCTTATTGTATCAATCACTTGAGTTGTTTTATTATCATCTTTATTATCAAATATCGATGTAAAAATCCTCTATTGAGGTTAGCACGAGACAATCATGTTATTAGGGGCGATTTACTTTCATGGGGTGTGAGGATGAGGGATAGTGTCAATGGTTGAGTGAGTTGGCTCTGTAAAGCCTTAAGTAAAACTATTATATCACAAGTGAAAGTTGATTAAGCTAGGTGAAGGGCCCGCAGATGTAGGAAGGGTGTGTCGAACTGCGTTATCGATTTTCAATTTGTTCATTGTGTATTTTACTTTTTTGTTTGTATTTTCTGAAATATTTACAGTTGCTGACACAGTTGCTTTGCATCAAGAAATCGACAAAAATAGCTTAAATCAACTAAGGCAGAGCCAGATTTTACAAAAACACATTCTTCTGATTTTTCATTTATTTTTTTAATTTTTTCGACTGGCATGCATAATATGTGTTCGTAAAAGAAGCTGAAGGTTAAGATCATTTCATTGTCAATTTTATCATAATTCAACATGGAAATTTCAGTGACATATGAGGGCAGCGTCAAACCTTTTCCACATCTAGATAGTTTGCCACCATTGGAACTCTCTCTTCTGGACCTTCTCGCTCTGACAACCTACACTACTTTCATATTTTTCTACACGATGGATGATTTTAAGCATGTGAAAAGTGACAAAATTTCTAGTCATCTAAAAGTTTACCTTTCGAGGACCTTGAATCTCTTTTATCCATTATCTATTAGGATAAGGGATGATCTCCTCACCATCAACCTTTACAACGAGGGTGCTACTTACATCAAAACCAGAGTAAAAGGAATTTAGCATCCTATATTAAGAATACAAATATGGAATCACTTAACCAATTTATTCCATATTGCCAACAACAGACTTGACAGTGCCACAAGTACTTATGCAACTTAATATTTTTGAATGTGGAGGGATTGTCCTAAGTGTGTGCTTTCATTTAGAGAGCATGGCATGAAGGCCTGTAAATCAATATCTGATTTATGGAAGTTGTCAACTACAATGCCAATGGTAAACTTATGCTCTCATATGGACCCATGCTTAGATAAGCATTCTGAACGAGTAGAGAAATAGGAAGAAAGAGGAATGTTTTGTTGTGTTTAATTACTGAGGAAATAGCCATTTATCTACAGCTCTGAAGATAACTAGATAAGAAGAAATAAAATAGAGGATAAGAGTAAATAAAGGATTACAACAGAAAAGATATGTGCATATGAAAATAATAGCAATATAGTATATGGCGGTTAAAATACTATGATGTTATCAGCCGCCTCAAGGTCACAGGAGGATAGGATCGTGAGTTTGTCCAGCAGTTGTTGAAATGTCGAAGAGGAAAGAGCTTTGGTCATAATATCAATGTCTTGAGCAGAGGACAAAATGTGATGAATGAGTTGAGCGTTGCTGGTGACTAGATCATAAACAAAATAAATGTTAATTTCAATGTGATTAGTATAAGCATGAGAAATTGGATATGAGGCTAAAAAGGTAGCATCGAGATTATCGCACCAAAGGGTAGGAGAAAGAGGTGCAAGACCAAATTCACCAAGAAAAGTAGTAATCTAATACAATTTTACAGAAGTAAGAGTAATGTCACGGTACTTAGCTTCAGCATTCGATTGAGCAACTGTTGGTTACTTCTTAGCACTCCAAGAGACAAGATTAGGCTCCAAAACGATACAGTAACTAGATGTAGAATGTTGATCATTAGGACAACCAGCCCAATCAGCATCACAATAGGCTTGTAAAGAAAGGTTGGAAGATTTTGTGAAATGAATGCCATGATAGGGTTTGTAGCAGATATATCATAGAATCCATTTCACCGTATACCAATGAATGTCAGTAGTACACTGTAAAAATTGGGAGACGTTATTGACAATAAACTAAATATCAGGACGGGTAAGACAAAGGTATTAAAGAGTACTAACAGTGTTACGTTATTGAATAGGATCAGAAAAAGGAATTCTATGATTTTTAAACAAGGGAAGACATGGGATGATGGGTGCATGAACTAGTTTAGAATTCTTAAAGTCAGTTCAAATGAGCAGATCTTTAGTTTACTGGGTTTGAGTGAGAAGAAGAACTTGAGAAGTGGTGTGAGCTTCAACACCAAGAAAATGATGAAGAGGACCTAAGTCTTTAATAGAAAATGGAATGTTGAGATCATGAATAAGTTTGGTGATGAAGGAGGTGAGGAGCCAATTACCAAGATATCAACCACATAAACTAAAAGAAAAGTTGTTTGAGAATTGATTTTATAAATAAAGAGAGAGGTGTCAGTATTTGAGGGTTTAAAATTGAGTTCTACAAGTTTTTTATTGAGACAATGAAACCAGGCTCGAGGGACTTGTTTGAGACCATATAAGGCTTTATGGAGTCTACAAACATAGTGAGGATTGTATGGATCTATGAATCTATGAGGTTGAGACAGGCAAATGGGTTCTTATAAGTATCTATGAAGAAAAACATTATTAACATCAAGTTGGCGAATAGGCCAGTTATAAGATATGGCCAAGGCAATGATAATCCTAATAGTAATTGGTTTCACAACTAGACTGAAAGTAGTAGTGTAATCAACTCCTTGAGTTTGACGGTAACCTTTGGTGATAAGACGAGCTTTATAGCATTCAAGGGAGCCATCGTGACTTTTTTAGTGCTAAACATTTACAACTAACAACGTTTGTATTTGGTAGGGGGAACAAGGGTCTATATGTGATTATAATGGAGGGAGCTAAACCCCTTAAGCGTATCTTGGCTCTAGTAAGGAAATTTGTTGGCTTGAGTAAAGGATGTAGGATTAGAATGAGTATTTAGGGTGGTGACAGCGTAAGTGATATAATTAGAAAATGTCAACGGTACGTGTGTTATCTCGAGTATTAATGACCATAAGATGAGGAGGAGGATGTGATGTGTTTATGGTAAGGGGAAAAGGAACTAGAGGGTAGAGGTGGAAGAGGTAAAGGTAAGGAAAGAGGCGAGGAGGAGGGTGAGATAGAAGATGACATAGGTAATTTGTGATAAGGGAAAAGATGTTCAATAAAGTGGATATGACGATAAATAAAAAGTTTGGAGATGATGGGTTCAAAACATCTGTAGCCTTTATATTGGGAGGCATATCTAAGAAAAACACATTAGATAGATTTTAAGGTAAGTTTGTTTGGACTAACAGAGCCCAAATGAGGAAAACATGCATAATCAAAAACACGAAGGTGAGTAAGGTCAAGTTTAGTGCTGTAAAGGACTTTATGAGGAGATTTGTAGTGAAGAATAAGAGTAGGTAAAAGATTGATAAGATAAACAACAGTGCTGAATGGTTCATATTAGAAGGATTTAGGATGAGATGCATGAAGAAGAAAGGTAAGACTAGTTTCAACGATGTGATGAATTTTTCATTTAACAAGGCCATTTTGTTGGGGTGTAAAAGGGCAAGAGATGCAAAGAGTGATTCCATGGGAAAAAAGATAGTATGCAAAGGCATCTTTAGTGAGTTCAGGAGCTCCATCAAATTGAAAAGTTTGGATGATAGTGGAAAAGAGATTTTCAGTTGTGGTTTAAAGGATTGAAAGTGAAGTAAGAATGATTTTTGTGGGTGAGAGGAAAAAACCAAGCAAAGCCATTTATTTCATCCTCATAGCGATAATCAAAGTGGGAAATAAATGTGGAAAGACCCTAAATATCATAGTAGATTAATTGTAAGGGTTTGACAGAACTGTAGGAAGATAGAGGAAATAAAAAATGAACACTTTTTCCTTGAACACAAGAAGTACATGGACTGAAAATATTTTTAAATTGCAAAACATGAACTAACCTAGATAACATGGAGGGACATAGATGAATAAGATGTTGATGCCACATATTTATTGACGTGGAGGCAACAGTGAGAGCAACTAGATTGGCAAAGTTATTTGGAATCTTCACGGGGTAGAGATTTTTACGAATGGGACCATCAGGAAGCGATATCTCGGATTTGAGATCCTTCACAATATAACTAGATGGATTAAATTCAATGACACAGGAATTATTAGTGATAAATTTATCAATAGATAAAAGATTAGTAGTAATGTGAGGAATAATCAATATATCACAAAGATGGAGATTACAGGAAAAAGTGGGAAAGATTAAGGTTCCAGTGGGTGAAATAGGAAGACTGCATTCATTAACAATAATAACTTGATTGGATCCTTCATATGGTGTGATGAATTCTACAAAATAAAGATGCGGATTCATGTGTGCAATTGCACCAGTATCTAGTAACCATTCAGTAGTAGTATTTTGATTAAAAGGAGTTGGATCATGATCATATTAAATAGTCATAGTGGAGAAGGCTATGGTAAGATTATTTATAGTATGGTGGAATCTTACGAGGCAATTACAAGATTCAAAGTATCAAAAATGACAGTGAGCAGCAATATGCCCTTACTTCCAACAAATTTGACATTGAGCAGGTAGTTTATTATTAAATTTGGGTTTAGGGTAAAAGGGGTTGAGGTGAGTTTGATGTTGGGTGAACCATAATTCTGATTGGCCTGAAATTGGACTGAAGTTTAGGGTCAGAAGTAAAATGATAAGGCTAAGTTAAGGGCCCATTAAACACGCCATTGGACGTATTGCCATTTGATGTATTGGACAATAGATGGGAGGGCCAATTAGGTATATTTAAGTGAAAAACAAAATCAGCTGTAGGAGAATTTGGAGAAAAACTAGAGTGTTGTCGCTGGCATCTGGGCTTGCCGCTCCTTATACTGGAGGAGTTGTAGTCGAGGCGATTGTTGAAGAAGGCAACAAATGCAGATTCTGTCGGAGGTGGAGCGTGGAATGACACTACATCATACAAGACATTTAGCGACATATTTAAACATCTCAAAAGAATAACCAATCGTCACAAATTAGTATGGGTGAAGAAAAATTAACGTCGCCCAAATCGTCGCTAAATTTCAGTAGCAAAATAACATCCACAACACTTCCATGGAATCGTCACAAAAACTTGTTTTCAACAAAAATCGTTGGTAAAAATTATAAGCGACAATACCAAAAACGTCGTGGATTGTTTTGTACGACACTCATATTTCATAGATAAAACTTTTTACCTACTAAATCCTATTCGTAGGTAATTGTTTTTAGTGACGATTTTATTTTTGTAGCAGAATAGTGTTAGCTACTAAGTTTTTGTTGATGTTTCTTAAAAGTAGGAAAAAATTTTTTATGACAAATTAGCATTTCGTAGCAAATAGGATTTTGTGACAATTTTATTTTGGTAGCAAAATAGTTTTAGCTACTAATATTTTTTTGTAGCAAAAGGTTTTTAGTAACGTTCTGTATATGTAGGTAATGACCTTTTGTGACGAAATTTTTTAGTAGCTAATATTATTTAATCACAAATTTTAATTTTTAATTTAATAATTTTATAACTGTTAAAATGAATTTATTTTAATTTATTAAAATTTTTAAGACTTTTGTGACAAAATTGTTTTGGTAGCTAATATTATTTAGTGACAAAATTTAATTTTGAATTTAATAATTATTATAATTCTTAACAACGAATTTATATTGAATTTATTACAATTTTTAAGATAGTATCAAATATTAAAATTATTCATTTTATAATTAATGTTAGTGACATATTTTTTAAATAATAATAAATTGAAATAAAATAAACATGAAAATGGAATGCATTTTTAACAATAAAATATTTATACATTATTTACAAACTAAGAGTCTTCATCTGTGTCACTACCACTAACATATGCAGAACCTAGCATTTGTTTAACAAATGTTTTAAGCTTATTAACTTCTTTAATATTACGATCTAACTTAGTCTTTAGTGTCTTGTTCTCCTCTTAAAGTGCTGTCAACAATACTGGTCGTGACAAAGAGGCACCTACAGGCGTAGGGCTATACCCAAGACCCTTGATATAGCCCAATCGTGTACCAAGGACATTGTTGCAAATGTCATCGATAATGGGTTGATTCCCCTCAGCCAATGACGTCCGCAACAATTCCTGCATCTTATCCTACAATTTTAAGTAGAAAATCGATAACTTTTTTGGAAAATCAAGAATTGCATTAGTGGGCACAATGAAGCTTTCTAAGGCTTTTATTAGCTTAACTGTGAATATAAAAGTTTGTAAACTAAATCAGCAAAATATGTTGTAATGTAAGTATCTAAATTTTTTAGTTGTCAAATTAATGGGAAAGAGAAGGATTAGTGGGAATGAATTATTTATAGTTAAAACATTAAAATCAAATTAACAAAGTAAATAAGTTGCAAAATCATTTGAATATGAGTCGTTAAGCCTCGACCTTGGCTTAAATGTGAAAAGTAATAATACATTAAACGCCACAAATTTCTTAATGATATACATCTTTAGTGAAAATAGGATTGTAGAACTTGTAGACCATCATCCAATATTAGGGCTTAATCTTTTAAGTTTTACTATTGAATTGAGAATTTCAACATGTTAAATTCACATAATTAAATAGAAACATCATAATGAATATTTTCCTCTCTCTAATTAGAAATATTTCTATTTTCAACTCTATGAAATTATGCTCAACTTTTATGTAGGTCCCATACTTACATTACATACTTTAGTTTTTGAAAAATACACATAGTCGAGTAGTATATACTAACTTGATAAAAATAATAATATAGAGGTACACTCCTTCCATTCACAAGTATCTATAATTAATGCCACAGAACATGTTCATAGTAACAATATCAAAGCAACTTGCTTTGCTCTAGGCAATGTTAGAAGTTGCTCTAAACTGAGATATTCAACAATTCTTATGCAAAATTTATCATGTGCTTCACCAACTTAAGGAATCAATCTCTTATGAAATCAAAGATTTCATTCATATTATAATTAAATCACAGAAAGAAGAACCAAATGAAAACAGTAGTTATATGCATTGGAATAAGTCATTCGGTCTGTGCATGAAAAATCAAAACTTCCAAGCAGAACATACAACTTCCATCGAACAGAAACCCAAGTAGGACTTTCATCGAACAACTTCCAAGCAGAACATACAACACACGTTTCACCATGGATTCACAACTTCTCTTCCCTTTCTTTACCATCATTATCACAATTAAACAAAAACCTAATAATAAAAAGGCTCAATCCATGCAAACAACTTAACAAATCTAGTCAACCACAACAAATAAGCCCATGAGATTTGGTATATTCAAGACATTAAAAACCAAACCCACAAGAAATGACAGAAAACTAACCAGCTGGTTGAGCTCAACTCCACGAGATGATAGTTGGGGGGAAGAAAACAACAGAAAGTCGAGAAGAACAGGAGAAGATTAATTGAAGAAAGATGGAGAAAAATCACAAAAATGGAGGAGAGAAAACGCAAAAACGAGGGAGAGGGAGGGAGGGGGTGAGTCTATGGTTTAATTAAGGAAGGTGGGACGACGTCGTTTGTCGTACCTTTTTTTTTTACCATTGTAGCATTCAACGACAAAATGATGATTCGTCGTAAATTGCAAAACCTTTAGCTGCGATATTTTATAACCGTCGCTAATACGTTATTCTGATATCATTCATTTTGCGACGAAATTAATATTCGTCACAAAAGTCTACGCTTTGGCTACGAAATACTTCTTACCGTCACCAAATGTACAACAATTTGCTACGAATCTGTAAAATTGTCGCAAAAATTGTTTGTTTTACAAACGATGGATATTTTTGTCGCCTAAAAGTATCATTTTGCTATGAATTTTGTAAAATGTCGCCAAAACCCAAGCATTTTCTTTACTTCTTTATTGTTTGGAGTTGTGTTCTTTATTGTTCATAAAAAACCTTTACCTTTATTTCCAATCAGTTCTTCCTCTATAGTCTCCATCAAGTCTTCCTAAAACCAGCAATCTCCAGCGTCTTACCCACGTATCAAAGCCATTGACTTAATTAAAGCATTGTCTGCAATCCTGTCACTTTTTTTTACTATCTGTTGTATTTGTTGGACCCACAGACAAAGCAAATCGACACCAAAAGAAATGGGCTCAAGTCCAGATCAGAAGCAAAAGGACAAATAAAGCACAAAAACAAAACAGACAAGATGTACAGTACCATCGTCCTTCATGCCGCGTAGGTTGCTCGGCACCGCGCCAGTAGCAGAGCCATTCTTTCTTCATTCTGTTTGTTTCTCTTTAAATATTAAGCCACCTATAGTATAGTCTTTTTCGTACAATTTTTTCTTTGTATAAAACCCAACGGTGTAGTGCAATGAAAGGTGTGATTCTCACGAGAAAAAACCTCTTCTTGGTTAGCTATCTACTTCAGTATTTTACCTTTCATGGTATCAGAGCTAACCGGGTCTTAAGATTACATCTTATTC
>JAOQMS010038753.1:0-14281 GCA_027563885.1 Erythroxylum longipes | reverse complement strand
TTATCATTAGATAATAAAGTATTTATATGGAAAGTTCCTAATGATTCTGTTAATTCTAAATTATCTACATCTAAGATTGTTGAATCTTTATGTTTTGATGAAGATTCAGTCATTTTAATGATAAGGAGTAGTGATTTGATGTTGAGCTAATGTTCTTTGTAAAAAGGCCAATTCATTAGTATAAAAATAATATAAATTTTTTGCTAAATCTAAACTTTCTTTAATAGGGATACGTCCTCTAGGATTTGTATTTGAAAAAATCAAATCTATATATCTAGTTTCATAATATTTATATTCATCGTAATATTGATTTCTAAATTGTTCTGTTTCTTGTATATATTCTAATAGTTGTCTACAAATAGGACAGGTAGTCATTACCATGTTCTTGATAGTTTTGGTTAAACCAAACCAAAAAGCTATCTATAAAAAATAAACATCGTATATATAGATATCTTTGTAATTCTTGGGTTAAACCCAAATGATATATAGTTTGTAAATAACTAATAATATCAGAATTTAAGACAAAATAACTGATTTCAATAAATTTCATAAAATATTGTGTAAATAAACATGATATGAAAATAGAATATAGAATGCATTCAAAGAGATAGAATATATGCATGATGAAATTTAATCTATAAGATAGTTTATTTCCTTGACAAATTCTTTGTGATTTCGACTATTATTTCTTAAGATATGTTTTGACAAATGAATTAATTGAGTAGCTTCCAATGCTAGTTGAAAATTATTATTGGCTTTATCAATTTTGACATATTCTATACATCGTTTAATTTCTTGCTTATGATTTTCTTCTACTTGGTCACAGTCTCTGATTAAACGTTTTAACATAGCTTTGGTTTCAAAGTAAGTCATTCTTTAACTGAAAGAAATAATAACAATAGTGGATAATGATTATTATTATTGAAAGATAATACAACGGAAAGAGAATACATTGAAAAAGATTTAACCTATCAAATGCTTAATGCGTTTAATATACATTTTTCGAAGTTCAGCATTAATCTTTTTGAGATCAGTACTATATTGAATCATTTTAGCATAATGAACTATTTGTTCATAATATCTGGAACTATGTGCTTGTTTATTATAGGCGTGATATTTGATGATTCGCTTATCTAATTCATCTTATCTATCATATAATTCCTTGATTGTTCTCTTTAAGGCTTGTTTGGTCTCGAAATAATTCATTCCTGAAGAAGAATAACTGAAAATTAATGAACAAATACTGAATAAATATGGCTAATCTAACGAAATGAAAATTGGATAAACAAACTTAAATATGCATACATAGTGATGAAACGATAAAGCTTTAAGTTCATACCTATTTCTCCGTTTGCGTTTGATGCCTATCTATGGCAATGATGCAGAGAGAGAGGAGGTAGGAAACTAGAGCGTTTATTATTTCATACGTCTGCAGGCGAATGCCTTACATTATGTAGATAAGAAAAGAAGAAAGGGCCAAAACAAATGGCCGACAAGGATAAAAAATAAAGGAGAATCTAAGTGATATAAAGAAAAAGAGATAAGACTTAAAGTAAAGGAGAAAAGACTAAAGCAAAAGTAAAAGATTCCTAACTACTGTATAATAAGTACAATAATTTACATATTTGAAAAATAGAGAGGGGCCTACCTTAGGCTGCCTTGATCTGCTTTATTCTTTTTCTTCAATAATGGCTTCAAGTGATGTATTGTCGTCTTCTTTGGATATTGCTTGGTTGGTCTGAGTAGATGGACAATAATTACATTTGTGTAAAGGATAGCCTTTAAGTTGATGACAGATAGCATACTTCCATGAGGATGTTAGATAGGTAAAAATGCCTTCCATTGAACAAAAGGGATGTAAAAATTGCTTAATTATTTGCAATGCATCTGGCGTGATTGCTTCTTTAGGTGGAAATCATAATTTGATTGAGTCCTTTGTAATTAACTTTAACGATTGATTCAGTAGTAATTCTAGCTCCTTGGATAAAAACACCTTCGAGACAGTGAAGGTTAAATTGATTGATCAATTCCCATTCGAATGTGTGTTGAGGTGGTTCATCGATTGCTAGGTAAATGCCATTACTAATCCCAACAGTGAAAAAACCAATGCGAGATACTTTTATTTCTGCATCCTTGAGTGAGTCATTTTCTTTGAAGATAGGATAACTGCTAAAGATTGTGATAAAGATTTCTTTATCCTTAGCAAATCTATCCTTATAATTTTTAATAGCTTGAATAAATCAAGTGGGAAATTCAGAGAGAATATTTAAATTGGTTAAGTATATGGTGTTGATAAGGCCACTTTGAAAAAAGAGATATGTAGTTAATGGATCGGCATCTGGAAAAATGATTGCTTTGGGTCCATACTTTCTACAGTTTTGTGGATAATATTGAAATTTTTTTGGGCTTCAGTCTATGTGTTTAGAGATTGGAAACAATCATAGAACATTTCTGAAGTGAGTTTACGAGCTTCTACTTATAAGGCTTTTGAAGGTATTGAATTAATACAGTCCATATTGATGGATCTGCCTAAAGATTTCATTTTGGTTTCTGGAATGGTTGCTCAAGAACTTGTTTATACTGAGGTTTCAGGATAGGATTTTTAAAATCTGCTAAAGCTTTTTCAGCTTCAACTCTAGATACAAAGCTTTTGTGTAGAATACCTAGTCTGCCTGTAATGTGTACAGTTGCTTTATGCCATTCATCATAAAGTCTTGCCATAGGTCCATTGAATATAACATATGTTTTGGATTCTGCTGAATCTTTTTGTCTTTAAGAGCCAGTGGGACTATTTGGTTGGATTGAAGTTGCTTGGGTAATTTGTTGAGGAGTTATTAGAGGAATGGTGGTTGTAGAGGTTTTTGTAGTGGTTGGAATATTTGGACTATTTGAAGGAATTTGAGTGGAAGAAGAGGCTTGATCTTTGGTAGTTTGTTTCAATAATAGATGGTGGTACGTAACTGGTTGATTTCTTTGGTGATTATACCGACCTGTTGCTGTAAATTGATCAACTCTATTTCCTTTTATGAAAGTGAATCTTCAAGACTAGTTTGCTTCCATTCTCTGGTTAAAATATCTGCAAGAAAATTATCAGTAGATTTGATATATTGGATGGTAAAGTGATACTGATTAAGTTCCAATTGCCATCTAATAAGACGACCTTGATTATAATTGGTTTGTATCGAGTGAATCCATATAGATACTTGGAATCTGTCTGAATCAAAAATTCAACAAGTAATAGATCTATACGCCATTTTCTCAGTGTTTTGAGACAAGCAAGTGTTTCCTTTTCATGTATTGGATACTTCAATTTAGCGGGATTGAATGTCCCGTTTATATACTTGCAAAGTAAATACTTCTTTTGATGGGTGGTTGTACCAAAAGACATCCTGCCCATGTATCTATACTGACATCAATTTGTACCAGGAGTTTATCCATTGGAAGATAATTATATAGAACAGGTAATTTCTTGTAAAGTGATTTTAATTTTTTACAGCATGAGTGTCTTCATCTGTCTAATTCCATTGTGATTTAGTACTACATTGACGTTGTAAAAGTTTTCTTTCCGTGGCTAAATTCTTAAAAATTCCTTGATCTGAAATAAAATTTAGAATACCTAAAAATTGTTGTACTTGTCTATTATTTGTAAATTGATTAGGAAATTCTTGAATTTTAGTTAAGATATTAGGTTGTAATTTTAAATAGCCATTGTGAAATGTAATTCCTAAATACTCTATATTTTGTTGTGCTAGTTTAGGTTTTCATTTGCTAAGAATTAAACCTTTATCCTTTACAACATTGAAGAACTATTTTAATCTTTTTTAAATGATCCATTTTATCTTGGTTAGAATAAATGATAATATTGTCGATACAAACAAATGTAAATTCTTCTAATGCTTCAAGATTATTATCCATAAAACGTTGATAAATACTGGGTGTTTGTTTTAATCCAAAAGGTAATACATTCCATTGATAATGTTTCTGAAGAGGACAGGTAAAGGCTGTTAAAAGTTTTGTATTTTCATGTAATCTTAATTGCCAATATCCAGATTTAGCATCTAATGTTGTAAACCATTTATGTCCTTTGAGTTTATTAATAATATAATCTTTTCGTGGTACTTTATATGTATCACCTACTGTGGCTTCATTGAGTTTTTTATAGTTGATAACCATTCTTCTCTTTCGGCTGAATTATTTGCATAGAAAGCAGGTGCTGAATTTTTACTAGTACTAGGAGAGATTAATTGTTTCTCTAATAATTCTGTACATTTAGTAATAAATTCTTGTACATCTTGTTGGGTATATGGAATATTATTGTGAATATTAACTTCTTGTGTCGGATCCTTGAGTTTAATTTCAACCAATTGTTGATTATTATTTTTTATTGGGTCGAGAGGATTTTCACTATATACAAACATTATCTAATAAAGTGTCAATTTCTAATTGAATCGTTGTATTATTAAGAAGATCAAAATGAAGGTAATCTAGTTTTGATGTTACTAATTGCAAGGTTTGATAATAAGTAGTATGGTAAATGAGAATTTTAAGAATGATTGATTTTTGATTTAATGTTTTAATATAAGGAGTTCTTAAAGTAATATAATGTAAATATTGACAAAATGGATTATATAATTTAAGGAAATTGTTGCCTAAAATTAATGGTAATCTAGATTCTTATTGATAAATTGAAGGTACAGAAAAAGTATATTTTCTATTATAATATTATTATAATAACTGATATACCAAATTAATTTAAAACTTTCATCTGCTATTCTTATTTGTAATGGTTTTTCTAAATTTTTCCAAGTCATTAGTAATTGTTTTGAAGCAATACAAATAGTTGCTCCAATATCTATATATGCATTTATTTTCTTATTCTGAATTATTACTTAAATAAATGTTGTATTCGAATTTAGTTGATGATTCTGATTTGCTTTCTGTATGAGATTCATAATGATATATAGAAGAAATAGTAGAGTTTGTATTATAATCAGATTCTATAGGTTCTAAATTGGCTTGATAAGCTGAATTTAGGATGTTTACTTTGGTTTGATATTTTTCTTGAGGATTTTTGCGTTTTGGACAAGTATTTGCATAATGTCCTTCCTCTTACATAACCAACATCGACAAGATTTTTTCTTTTGTGGTCAATCCTTTCATTTTGGTTTAAATTGTCTTATTTATATCTTCTAAATTGTTTTTTATATGGAATATAGGGTCTTTTTCTGTAATCATGACGGGGATATTTTTTCCATTTATAAGACTTATATGGTCTAGAAATTTTTTTCTTTTTCTTAAATGAAGATTTTTCATATCCATATTGTTGTGGTACTTCGGCTAGGTTTTAACAACAAGGTTGAATATCTTTATGTTGTAATTGTCTTTGTACTTTTGATGCAAAACATTGTTCAGCTAAAATTTCTTAAGTAACTAATATAGCGCCTCTGAGGTTATAAGCTACTGCTCTAGTGGCTTGTTTTTCTTGAAATATAGTTTCTACTTTTTGATTCATGGGATAAGGTAATTTTTGAATAAAAATTTGAATATATGTTTCTTGTTCGGGTCATGTTAATTTATAGTAACATTTTTTAAATTCACATATATATTCTTCTAAATGACAGATATTACATATTAGCATATGATTTAAATGCCATAAAGCTTTGATTCGTTCATTTTGTGAAGCTTCGTGTTTAAACGATAAAATATCTTTCCCTAAAAATTCTTTATAAATTTGTCCAGCTATAAATTCAAATGTTTGTATATTATTTGATGTTTGTTGATAGGCAGTTGTGCTTTTAAGAGCATCAACATTGTCTAATAAAAAGGATTGTACTATTCCAGTTGTTTTATAAGTAACAAAATTCCATAATAATTCCTTATTTTCTAATTCACAGAAAGGTTTTTCAATTTGAAGTAATAATTGTATTTTATTTGTCCATTCAATTAATGATTTTTCCAGTTGTAAGACACAATCAAGATTTAAAACACCATCTGGTCCTAATGATATATGTTTAGGTGTATATTCACTAGGATATTTTTGTATTTTTGATCCTTTGTGATAATAACCATGTTGATTTAGCAAATCATTTGATTTCCAATTCCAAGAGTATGAATCGTGTTCTTATGTATCTTGTTTACGTTTATCACCACTTATATGTTATCTTTTTATTTGTTGTCTAGTGTTACGACTTTCAGGTGGTTCTTCTTCAACATAGATCTCTTCATCAGATTCATATCGATATATAATTTCATCTTTATCTGTTATCTGATTTACATTTTCATAAAAGTCATGTGTTTGTTGCAATGTTAATTTTTGTACTAATTGAGTGATATTAGCTAATTGTGACTAGATTGTTTGTTCAACTTCTTCTAATGATTCTAATGGTTCATCTAATGGTTCTATGGTCTCCATGGTTTAACTAATACTAATTATTTGGGTGTTAGGTCAGGAGGCTCTGATACCAAATGGGGGGTGTCTTCGGATCGACTTGTTTCATTTATCGTTTTTAATTTTGTATCTAAATTTTGTTCTAAATTTTGAATATTTATTATGACTTGATTTATGATTTGTATCATACTTGATTGAATTTTACTTAATTAATTTATTTTTATTTCTAATTTTTGTTGTTGTTCTTGAATTTCTTTCAGATAATAAGTAATACTATTCATAATGTTTGTTTTAAATAAGTAGTTAATTCCGTAATTTGATTTTTAATATCTTCTAATTTAATTGCATTTTCTGTTGGTATAATAGGATCAGTAATTTTAACAGTTGATTCTATATTTTGTCCAGGTTCAAAGAATCTAATAGGTTTGGATAATCGTACAGATTGTGATTTTTCTAAAGGAATGGATGAAGAAGAGGATGGTTACTCTGAAAAGGAATGTCTTTTGTCAATAGCTGTTGGTATAATTGGATATTGAATTGCAGGTAAGGTTCTAAATTTAGTTCAAAAATTGGTTCCTACTTTAGCAACGTTGGTAAATAATTGATCTATATAAATTTTATCAGTATTTTTAAATTCTATACTATTATGAGAATTTTTCATTCTTTCATCTACTATTTCCATTCTGATGGGTGAATCTATTCCTTCTTGAAAGGTAGATTTTAAAAGAATTTGTGTTGTTGATAAATGAATATAACCTATTTTGGATCTTTTGTCTTTTGGGATATTGAATAATTGTTTTACAATTTGTTCTTGATCAATTAAAATAATTCGAATATGTCCATTACATTGATCCATTCTACTGGGTGTTTCATGTACTAATTTTCCAAAATAAATAATATTTTTTCGATTAATGATATTTTGGAATAAAGAGTGTTAAATATCTTGTCTGGATTTTAAATTTAACTGTGTTTTTGCAATTGACACTTTATTAGATAATGTTTGTAGTGAAAATCCTCTCGACGTAATAAAAAATAATAATTAACAATTGGTTGAAATTAAACTCAAGGATCCAACACAAGAAGTTAATATTCACAATAATATTCCATATACCCAACAAGATGTACAAGAATTTATTACCGAATGTACAAAATTATTAGAAAAACAATTAATCTCTCCTAGTACTAGTAAACATTCAGCAACTGCTTTCTATGTAAATAATTCAGCCGAACAAAAACATGGAAAAAGAAGAATGGTTATCAACTATAAAAAAACTCAATGAAGCCACAATAGGAGATGCATATAAACTACCACGAAAATATTATATTATTAATAAACTCAAAGGATATAAATGGTTTACAACATTTGATGCTAGATTTGGATATTGGCAATTAAGATTACATGAAAATACAAAACCTTTAACAACCTTTACCTATCCCCCTCAGAAACATTATCAATGGAATGTATTACCTTTTGGATTAAAACAAGCACCCAATATTTATCATCGTTTTATAGATAATAATCTTGAAGGATTAGAAGAATTTACATTTGTTTATATCGACGATATTATCATTTATTCTAACCAGGATAAAATGGATCGTTTAAAAAAGATTAAAATAGTTCTTCAACGTTGTAAAGATAAAGGTCTAATTCTTAGCAAACGAAAAGCTAAACTAGCACAACAAAATATAGAGTATTTAGGAATTACATTTCACAATGGCTATTTAAAATTACGACCTAATATCTTAACTAAAATTCAAGAATTTCCTAATCAATTTACAAATAAAAGACAAGTACAACAATTTTTAGGTATTTTAAATTATATTTCATATTAAGGATTTTTTAAGAATTTAGCCACAGAAAGAAAACTTTTACAACGTAAATGTAGTGCTAAATCATAATGGAATTGGATAGATGAAGACACTTATACAAGGAATTACCTGTTCTATATAATTATCTTCCAATGGATAAACTCCTGGTACCAATTGATGCTAGTATAGATACATGGCCAGGATGTCTTTTGGCACAACCACCCAATCAAAAGAAGTATTTACTTTGCAAGTATATAAACGGGACATTCAACCCCGCTGAATTGAAGTATCCAATACATGAAAAGGAAACACTCTCCTGTCTCAAAACACTGAGAAAATGGCATATAGATCTATTACCTGTTGAATTTTTTATTCAGACAGATTCCAAGTATCTATACGAATTCACTCGATACAATATAAAAACCAATTATAATCAAGGTCGTCTTATTATATGGCAATTGGAACTTAATCAATATCACTTTACCATCCAATATATCAAATCTACTAATAATTTTCTTGCAGATATTTTAACCTGAGAATGGAAGCAGCAATAACTAGTCTTGAAGATTCACTTTCACAAAAGGAAGTAGAGTTGATCAATTTACAGCGACAGGTCGGTGTAATCACCAAAGAAATCAACCAGTTATGTACCACCATCTAATTATTGAAACAAACTACCAAAGATCAAGCCTCTTCTTCCACTCAAATTCCTTCAAATAGTCCAAATATTCCAACCACTACAAAACCTCTACAACCACCATTCCTCTAATAACTCCTCAACAAATTACCCAAGCAACATCAATCCAACCAAATAGTCCCACTAGCTCTCAAAGACAAAAAGATTCAGCAAAATCCAAAACAGATATTCAACCTTGTTGTTCAAACCTAGCTGAAGTACCACAACAATATGGATGTGAAAAATCTTCATTTAAGAAAAAGAAAAAAATTTTCTAGACCATATAAGTCTTATAAATGGAAAAAGTATCCGTATCATTATTACAGAAAAAGACCGTATATTCCATATAAAAAACAATTTAAAAGATATAAATATAGACAATTTAAACCAAAACTAAAGGATTGCCCACAAAAGAAAAAATCTTGTTGATGTTGGTTATGTAAATAGGAAGGACATTATGCAAATACTTGTCCAAAATGCAAAAATCCTCAAGAAAAATATCAAACCAAAGTAAACATCCTAAATTCAGCTTATCAAGCCAATTTAGAACCTATAGAATCTGATTATAATACAGACTTTACTATTTCTTCTATATATCATTATGAATCTCATACAGAAAGCAACTCAGAATCAACAACCGAATCCGAATACAACATTTATTCAAGTAATAATTCAGAATAATAAATGCATATATAGATACCGGAGCAACTATTTGCATTGCTTCACAACAATTACTAACGACTTGGAAAAAATTAGAAAAACCATTGCAAATAAGAATAGCAGATGGAAGTTTTAAATTAATTTTGTATATCAATTATTATAATAATATTATAATAGAAAAATATACTTTTTTTGTACCTTCAATTTATCAACAAGAATCTGGATTACCATTAATTTTAGGCAACAATTTCCTCAAATTATATAATCCATTTTGTCAATATTTACATTACATTACTTTAAGAACTCCTTATATTAAAACATTAAATCAAAAATCAATCATTCTTAAAATTCCCATTTACCATACTACTTATTATCAAACCTTGCAATTAGTAACATCAAAACTAGATTACCTTCATTTTTATCTTCTTAATAATACAACGATTTAATTAGAAATTGACACTTTATTAGATAATGTTTTTACTGAAAATCCTCTCGACCCAATAAAAAATAATAATCAACAATTGGTTGAAATTAAACTCAAGGATCCAACACAAGAAGTTAATATTCGCAATAATATTCCATATACCCAATAAGATGTACAAGAATTTATTACCGAATGTACAGAATTATTAGAAAAACAATTAATCTCTCCTAGTACTAGTAAACAATCAGCACCTGCTTTCTACATAAATAATTCAGCCGAACAAAAATGTGGAAAAAGAAGAATGGTTATCAACTATAAAAAACTCAATGAAGCCACAATAGGAGATGCATATAAACTACCACAAAAAGATTATATTATTAATAAACTCAAAGGACATAAATGGTTTACAACATTAGATGCTAAATCTGGATATTGGCAATTAAGATTACATGAAAATACAAAACCTTTAACAGCCTTTACCTGTCCTCCTCAGAAACATTATCAATGGAATGTATTACCTTTTACATTAAAACAAGCACCCATTATTTATCAACGTTTTATAGATAATAATCTTGAAGGATTAGAAGAATTTACATTTGTTTATATCGACGATATTATCATTTAGTCTAACCAGGATAAAATTGATCATTTAAAAAAGATTAAAATAGTTTTTCAACATTGTAAAGATAAAGGTTTAATTCTTAGCAAACAAAAACCTAAACTAGCACAACAAAATATAGAGTATTTAGGAATTACATTTCACAATGGCTATTTAAAATTACAACCTAATATCTTAACTAAAATTCAAGAATTTCCTAATCAATTTACAAACAAAAGACAAGTACAACAATTTTTAGGTATTTTAAATTATATTTTAGATCAAGGATTTTTTAAGAATTTAGCCACTAAAAGAAAACTTTTACAACTTAAATGTAGTACTAAATCACAATGGAATTGGACAAATGAAGACACTCATGCTATAAAGAAATTAAAATCACTTTGCAAGGAATAACCTATTCTATATAATTATCTTCCAATGGATAAACTCCTGGTACAAATTGATGCCAGTATAGATACATGGACAGGATGTCTTTTGGCACAACCACCCAATCAAAAGAAGTATTTACTTTGCAAGTATATAAACAGGACATTCAATCCCGCTGAATTGAAGTATCCAATATATGAAAAGGAAATACTCGTCTGTCTCAAAACACTGAGAAAATGGTGTATAGATCTATTACCTGTTGAATTTTTTATTCAGACAGATTCCAAGTATCTATGTGGATTCACTCGATACAATATAAAAACCAATTATAATCAAGGCCGTCTTATTAAGATGGCAATTGGAACTTAATCAATATCACTTTACCATCCAATATATCAAATCTACTGATAATTTTCTTGCAGATATTTTAACCAGAGAATGGAAGCAGCAATAACTAGTCTTGAAGATTCACTTTCACAAAAGGAAATAGAGTTGATCAATTTACAGCAACAGGTCGATATAATCACCAAAGAAATCAACCAGTTACGTACCACCATCCAATTATTGAAACAAACTACTAAAGATCAAGCCTCTTCTTCCACTCAAATTCCTTCAGATAGTCCAAATATTCCAACCATTACAAAAACCTCTACAACCACCATTCCTCTAATAACTCCTCAACAAATTACCCAATCAACATCAATCCAACCAAATAGTCCCACTGGCTCTCAAAGACAAAACGATTCAGCAGAATCCAAAACATATGTTATATTCAATAGACTTATGGCAGGGCTTTATGACGAATGGCATAAAGCAGCTGTACACATTACACGCAGACCAGGTATTCTACACAAAAGCTTTGTACATCTAGAGCTGAAGCTGAAAAAGCTTTAGCAGATTTTAAAAATCCTATCCTGAAACCTCAGTATAAACAAGTTCTTGAGCAACCCATTCCAGAAACCAGAATGAAATCTTTAGGCAGACCCATCAATATGGATTGTATTAATTCAATACCTTCAAAAGCCTTATAAGTAGAAGCCCGTAAACTCACTTCAGAAATGTTCTATGATTGTTTCCAATCTCTAAACACATGGACCGAAGCCCAAAAAATATTTCAGTATTATCCACAAAACCGTGGAAAGTGTGGACCCAAAGCAATCATTTTTCCAGAAGCCGATCCATTAACTACATATCTCTTTTTTCAAAGTGCCCTCATCGACACCATATACTTAACCAATTTAAATATTTTTTGAATTTTCCACTGGATTTATTCAAGCTGTCAAAATTATAAGGATAGATTTGCTAAGGATAGAGAAATCTTTATCAAAATCTTTAGCAATTATCCCATCTTCAAAGAAAATGACTCACTCAAGGATGCAGAAATAAAAGTATCTCGCATTTCTTTTCTCACTATTGGGATTAGTAATGGCATTTACCCAGCAATCGATGAACCACCTCAACACACATTCGAATGGGAATTGATCAATCAATTTATTCTTCACTGTCTCGAAGGTGTTTTTATCTAAGGAGCTAGAATTACTGCTGAATCAACCGTTAAAGTTAATTACAAAGGACTCAATCAAATAATGATTTCCACCTATAAAGTTGCAATCACGCCAGATGCATTGCAAATAATTAAGCAGTTTTTACATCCCTTTTGTTCAATGGAAGGCATTTTTACCAATCTAACATCCTCATGGAAGTATGCTATCTGTCATCAACTTCAAGGCTATCCTTTACACAAATGTAATTATTGTCCATCTACTCAGACTAACCAAGCAATATCCAAAGAAGATGACAATACATCATTTGAAGCCATTATTGAAGAAAAAGAATAAAGCAGATCCAAATAGCCTAATGTAGGCCCCTATCTGTTTTACGGAGATGTAAATTATTATACAGTAGTTAAGAATCTTTTACTTTTGCTTCAAGTCTTTTCTCCTTTACTTTAAGTCTTATCTCTTTTTCTTTATGTCATTTAGATTCTCCTTTGCTTTTTATCCTTGTCGGCCATTTGTTTTGTCCCTTTCTTCTTTTCTTATCTATATAATGTAAGGTATTTGCCTTTAAACGTATGAAATAATAAATGCTCTAGTTTCCTACCTCCTCTCTCTCTGCATTATTGCCATAGATAGGCGTCAAACGCAAACAGAGAAACAGTTATGAACTTAAAGCTTTATCGTTTCATCACTATGTATGTATATTTAAGTTTGTTTATCCAATTTTCATTTCATTAGATTAGCCATATTTATTTAGTATTTGTTCATTAATTTCCAATTATTCTTCTTGAGAAATGAATTATTTCGAGACCAAACAAGCCTTAAAGAGAACAATCAAGGAATTATATGATAAAGAAGATGAAATAAATGAGCGAATCATCAAATATCACACCTACAATAAACAAGCACATAGTTCCAGATATTATGAACAAACAGTTCATTATGCTAAAATGATTCAATATAGTACTGATCTCAAAAAGATTAATGCTGAACTTCGAAAAATGTATATTAAATGCATTAAGCGTCTGATAGATTAAATCTTTTTCATTGTATTCTGTTTCCGTTGTATTATCTTTCAATAATAAAAATCATTATCCACTATTTTTATTATTTCTTTCAGTTAAAGAATGACTTACTTTGAAACCAAAGCTATGTTAAAACGTTTAATCAGAGACTATAACCAAGTAGAAGAAAATCATAAGCAAGAAATTAAACGATGTATAGAATATGTTAAAATTGCTAAAGCCAATAATAATTTTCAACTATCATTGGAAGCTACTCAATTAATTCATTTGTCAAAACATACCTTAAGAAATAATAGTCAAAATCGCAACGAATTTGTCAAGGAAATAAACTATCTTATAGATTAAATTTCATCATGCATATATTCTGTCTCTTTGAATGCATTCTATATTCTATTTTCATATTATGTTTATTTACACAATATTTTATGAAATTTATTGAAATCTGTTAGTTTGTCTTAGATTCTGATATTATTAGTTATTTACAAACTATATATCATTTGGGTTTAACCTAAGAATTACAAAGATATCTATATATACGCTATTTATAATTTATAAATAGCTTTTTGGTTTGGTTTAACCAAAACTATCAAGAACATGGTAATAACTGTTAGACCCTGAAATTTTTCTTAGAAAACTTTTGAGTAGTACATGAGAAGTGTGGATAGACTCATGTTTTGCTTTGGTGTTTTCGTAGTGAGAGACTATGAAACGGGAAGAATTAGGGTAAAAGTGAAGTTGAAATTGTGTAGTAAGTGATGAAGAACACGTATATATATATATATATATAAATTGTGTAGTAAGTGATGAAGAACACG
>JAOQMS010038731.1:0-14283 GCA_027563885.1 Erythroxylum longipes | reverse complement strand
TATTTATATTAATAGTCGAATAACATAATAAATTACAAACAAAGACAAACTAAATTAAAACACACATACATGAATATTATTTGCAGTGTTAATAATAATAATATTGTGAATAAAAATATACGCAAAAAAGAAAAGTTGAGTTAATTTTATAAAGTGATTTTAATAATTATTAATGAAAGCTAACAAAGAATATGCTGAGAAGATTTCTTTTTAGTATGAAAAATAGAGTTATAGATTACAGTGAAAAATACTTTAGCATCTCTAAAATAGAGAAAACTTTACTCTATTTTGGAGGAATGAGTTGAAGATGCCTTTAGCCATTCTTCTCTTGGTTGACCCAATTGAACTTAACAAGTCTAGATAGGTTTGATCACATGGTTAAGTCCTTTTTATGTTGGTTTTGTTTCAACCCAAGGTTTTCACTTCTCCAGAATTTATTTTTGACATTTGTTTCTCAAAATTGGAGCATTTTTTTCCACATTTGGATACCTTTTTTTCACACTTCATCCTTTGGTTTTCCTTAGTTGTATAAGATAATTATCACTCTATAACTCATTTTATTAGTGTGATTTTTCGTAGTTCGAATTATGATTTATGTGCTCAAGAGAAGTGTAATTTTCTAAACAAAAGACTTCTTTGATGAACTGTCACTAGTGAGGTTACCAAACCCATTAAATAGGATGACAAGATAGAAACTAAGTACACTGAGAGGCTCGACTAATAGGATAGAAAAAATCGTTAGATTTTTACTTAATTTCATAACACTTGTAAACCTAGTATTAAGTTGAAATTTCATTGTTTTGACTGCACTAAAGATTTTTGAGATTTTTTTTACAGACACTTTATATGGTTTTAGATGATGTTCATAAATTTTAGCTAGCTTGTATGACATTTACTTTTGACTTTTTATACTAAGTTTTAGTCAGTTGTGTTACTTCTTTTACCACACTCCCATACATTAACTTTATACAACTATTTAAGAGGTACTCTCTTAGGAAGCTTGACTTAATACTCTCCACGTTGAATGATCTCTCCCTTCCAACAATTTGGTTCTTATTGCTCCTTCAACTACTTGAGCCTCCTCTACTTCTTCTAAGGGATTTTACAAATACTACAAAAAATATAGGCATTATATTTCTACTTGTCCTAAACTTGATGTAACATCTCATTATTCCATGATCAAGGTAAGAATCCTAGGATACTGTACATGAGAGTATATTGAGAATTTAGAAGTATATTTCATGCATCATATGACATACTCATACATGTAAATTATGTTGATACTCATTAAAATAATTGTACATGCATTCATTGACATTTTCTGGGTATAAGTGATTTTAATGCGATTAAAATGTGAATTGTGGATTATTTGTCTTGAAAATTGAATTGGTATGTATTAAAATTGATTTAGCATTTTTGGTGACATTTCGGACATTTCAGAAATTTCTAAAAATTTGGGGTATTTTGGACTAAGAAAAAAGTAGAAATAAGAGACAAATGGAAGTGTGACATGTGCTATCTTAAATAGAGGACACATGTTATACATGTAATGGTGAAATGTGGCATTGTATAATGGAGTCATTTAGTCACGTTTTTGGAAAGGAAAATTGCTGCATTCAGTGAACTTTCTCCTTGTTAATCCATCACTGAAATCACCCATTCTTTTCCTTGTTCCCCATCACCAAACCACCATACATTTTTCATTCTTGTTCATTTGGTTTATATGCTTGATTCTCAAATCACCGTTACACCGTGCAAAGTATGAGCTAAATTACTTCAGCCATTTGGGGTTTTCAATTGTATTTCTCTGTCCTTGCTTCTCTCCATCAAAAACTCATTTTCTTAACTTTTGAAATTTTGCTGAAGAGTTTGAAGTTTAAAACAAGTAAGTTGTGCTTTCATTTTTGTGGTAATTATAATGATAAATGATAAAGAGATGATGTTTTCATGCTTCTGGATTGATGTCTGCGTGAGTGGTGTAGGAAGGAGAAATTTTGGTGATACAAGTAAAGTGATGAAGGAGTTAAATGAAGATTAGTGAAGTAGAAAATGTGCAGAAAATGTGATAAAGGATTGTGATAATTGGAGTTAAATGAAGATTAGTGAAGTAGACAAAATTGTAGAAAATGTGATATAGAAAAGTATGAAAATAGGTTCTGTTTTTGGGTTCTAATCAATCATGATATTGTGAATTGTGTATAGAGAATACTGAACTGAAAATTGAGGTTTAACTGAATCATCAACTTAAAAAGATAGAGAAATGATAGAATTTTGGCAACGTAGTGTGCTGGAGTATATTATGTATTTTTACTGAACATACATCTATATTCTGGCCATATCTTGATATGTGAATATCAAAATTGGATGTATTTTGATTTATATTAAACTAGATACATACGGCTAAAATTTACATGAAGGAATTGAATTTGAATTCTATCTTTAAGGTCTTGAAATTTGGCTTGAAGTTGATAACTGTGTGCTGTCGAGGCATGAGAACAGTTTGTAGTATTTTGGCTATAACTTGCATAATAATGAACCGAAATGCATGAATTTTATGTCATTAGAAACTTAAGACATATAGAAACATTTTATTAGAAGAAGGTGTTGTCTAAATACATGATTTTATAGGTCATAATAGTCATACAAAACTGACCTAAAAATCTGTCTTGAGAAAAAATCTAGAAAATTAGAGTTGTAGGTCGAAATTTTGGTTTCAATTTCATCTTCCTCTTTCTACCTATTTTACTAATCCTTATGGCATGAATTTAAAGAAACTTAAAGAATGAAAGTTGTATAAATAGGTCTTAACTTGACCTCTGTGAAAATGACTTGTTAAAATAATAACTAGAGCTTGAGTTATGCTTGTTTTCCTAATACTACCTGTGACAGACCCCTGTGCAAGAAGCTTATATTATTTCCTTATTTTTGGGGACTTTAGAGCTCGAATTAGTCAGAGTATAAAACATGAAAAATTATTATTGATGTCTTGTTAATGCTTCTGTGAAAAAGTTTGGCTAGAAGATATCTTCATAAGTTTATGTAGTTATTTGAAGTCAAAACTTAAAGAAGGGACTGTTTTGATGTGTTAACTTCAAATCTGGAAATTCTAATTTGTTAAAGGAATAAATGAGTTATTTTAATGAAAATATGATATTTAGGACATGAATAATTTGTATAAGGTATGGATGAATGAGTATTGAAAAACATAGGGTGTTTATGAATGAGAATTGGGTGAATGTATGAGTATATGTTGTTAGAAAAATTTTGGTGAATGTGTAATACTAGGAAAAGATTGATGAATTTATAAATGATGAATGGAAAGTGATTAGGTTTACTTAAGGCATAAACCTAATTACAAACTAAATGATGTACAAGTCATGATGTGTTAATGATTAAGATTTGTGAATAAAGTTACATACCCGAGAATTTGTCATTGAACATGCATAATAAATGATACATTTATAAATGTGCTTATTCATTTGAATGTGTAATGTAGTAATGTGAAAATGTATGTGATCGCATATAGATGAGCATGTTGAGCGACCTCTTCCAGACGTTGCCGAGACTTTAAGGCAATAAGCTAAAGGGAGAAATTGTGAGTAACCTAAGATGGGCTCACCTTGATTGTTTGCTTGATCCTAACTTGAATTGATATGTGATGTATGTGCACCGATTTTCGGAAATAAAATTTCTGAGGCGTTTGATGCATGAGTAACATATTGAAAGTGTTCCTTTAATGTGAATGTGATTGAATAAATGTTTTCTTAACTTATATGTTTAATGTCGAACCAAGTTTGATAACTAGTTTAATAAGAAAGTGAATGCGAATGTAATGTACTAAATATGATGATTGAATATGTGTAATGCATTTTATTATATGAATGCATGAATTATTCTATGAATGCATGAAATATAAAGGCAGTTGTGACCGAAGTCACCAGTGAAAAAGAGCTTAAAGCTCAGACATCTGTGATAAGAGCTTATGGCTTAATATATATAATGAGCCCTGTATTCCCAACGGATAAGGGATAGTATGAATGAGCCTGGTATCCACAACGGATATGGTATAGTGAAAAAGGCACTCGGTCACAACAACATAAAAAAAAAAGAATTTGAGTCTCATAAACATTGCATACACATATGATATGAATAAATTGAACGATTACATTGTTTTGAGGACTTTTCTTGTATGAAATATGTGAAAACTTATCGATGAATATGTTCTGCATGATTACAATGAAATGATGAATTCTATGGATTTTTAAAATGTGACAATTGTGAACAAAGTGTTTTATGATATTACATGATGATAATCGAGATGATGTGAATTATATGATAACATGAATTGTTGTGTTACATGACAAGAGTAAACCATTGAGGATAGTTACTCAACTGAGTTCGCAAAACTCAACCAAATGGCTACGTTTACATTTTTAGATTTGAGAGAGCAATGACTTAACTTCAAAGACTGTTTAGAAGAGATTTTGTAAAACTTTTGGATATAAGACCTGGCTCAAAGGTCAGTCAGATGGGACTGAAGGATTATTTTCTTTAATTTATTTTATTTCCTTATGTATGTAGCATACTTTATAGACAGAGCTATGGACTCTGATAGGTTAATATTATATACACATGGATGATGGATATAATGCTACATTGTAAATTATGGTTTATGAAATGAAATAAGGAAATTTTGGATTTTAGACAATGTGTTATTTATGATTTTATTATAATGCCATGGGATAAAATGAAAGTGAAATATTTAGCACGCCATTTCTATCGGGCATGTGCACATTTGTCCGAAAGGCATAAGGACATGTGTCAGATGGAAGTGGGGTGTTGCAATTGGTGGTATAAGAGCATGGTTGGCATCCATAAGGATACGTAGGAATGTTAGGCATGAAATATTTTGAGAATTTCAGATGATAATTGAATTTATTGTTTATTATAGGTCATCTGCCATAGGTGATTAAGTGGAACAATCAGCTGATCTAGGATCAAAAAGGGCCAATAGAGAGCTGTCTGTGTCTCGACCTGAAGGAATGCCTCTAAGAATTCCTGAGAGAATGGAAAGGAGGTACGATAAACTGTGAAAGTAGAGGGTTATGGACTTCCACAGAAGGATAAACCCTACAGAGGTCGAGTGATGGCTAAATAGAACAGAGAGAGTCTTTGACTAGATGGATTATAAGTTAGACGAGAGGTTCGACAATGCTTTTTCTTTATTGCAGGGCCCAACTTACCAGTGGTGGAAAACTATTCCAGGCAGTACCATCAGGCCTTGTAGTTTGAGATGGGAAGAATTCTTGAGGGTCTTTAAGGAGAATTATATGCCTAAAATCTACATGGACAGAAAGATGAAGGAATTTCTGGATTTGAAGCAGGGTAGTTTGTTTATGGTAGAGTATGAGGTTAAGTTCAATGAGTGATGGGATATTCTACTGCCTTAATTCCTACTGAGGAAGAAAAGTGCAGGAGATTTGAGACAGATTGAACATGGAGATCTGGACGAGGTTAGCCATTTCTAACCTAGGTAGTTTTACGGAACTACGAGCTGCCTCGATCCACATTAAGTAGTTATTGAAGGATAGTCAGTCTGAGTATAGATCAAAGCCTAGAAAGAAGAGGCCGAGTGAATCTCAGGGCAGTTCTGGCAGGAGGTTCAACAAGCATCAGAACTGAGCTTTCAGACCACCGATTGGATCAAAACAGTCGGGGTTTAGACAAAGGGTAGTTTTGTTCAGTTTGGCAATAGGAGAGGTGCAGTATCAGGTTAGTTGCTGGCTTGTGAGCATTATGGGAAGAAGCACAGTGGTGAATGTTGGAAGTTGATAGGAACCTGCCTTTGATGCGGTTCATTTGATCATCAGATTAGGGACTGTTCTGTTGTGTTTAGAGCATAGTCTGGTAGGAGAGGAAGTGTGGTGACAGAAACTATAGTTCAATAGCCGAGCTAGTGGTTCTACACAGAAAGGCTATGGCAGAGGCAGAATGAGTTCTGGGAGTACTATTGGTAGGACTGAGGTACGGAGCAATCAACCGCAGTCTCAGTCCCGTGTACATGCCATGACAAGACAAAAGGCTCAAGACTCTCCAAATGTCGTTGCAGGTCTGCTACTCATATTTACTTTTAAGGCTTTTGCATTGTTGGATCCTAGATCTACGCATTCCTTTATCACACCGCATATGGCATCTAGGTTGCATTGTGATAGAAAGTTATTGAGATATGGATTAGAGGTAATATTTGAATCTCCTAATTAGCCGAGAGCAGTGTTCAAAGGTATTAGCCAAGTAGTGCCAGCTAAGCTGATTTCAGTTGTGAGTGCCTTGACGTTGATGCAAGGAGGATGTGAGGCTTATTTGGCCCATATCATTGATATCAGAACTGAGCAGGATATGCAGGACATTCCTGTGGTTAGGGAATTCTTGGATGTATTTCCCACAGAGTTGCCTGGCTTACCTCTCAGATTGGGAAACAGAGTTCATAATTAATCTAGTTCTAGGTGCTGCTCCTATATCTATTCCCCCATATAGGATGGCACCTGTGGAACTGAAGGAGTTGAAGACTTAGTTACAGGAGTTACTGGATAAAGGATTTATTAAATCCAGTGTTTCACTCTGGGGAGCTCCAGTTTTTTTTATGAAGAAGAAGGATGGAACGTTGAGACTGTGCATCGATTATAGGAAACTGAATCAGGTCACAGTGAAGAATAAGTATCCGTTACCTAGAATCGTTGATTTTTTTGATCAATTGCAGGGAGCTCAGGGGTTCATTAAGTTGGATTTGAGGTATGGGTATTATCAGCTGAAGATAGCAGAGGCTGATGTTCCGAAGAGTGCTTCAAGGAGTAGGTATGAACATTATAATTTTTTAGTAATGCCGTTTGGGTTGACTAATGCTCTAGTTGCATTTATGGCATTAATGAATAAGGTGTTTCATCCCTACCTGGATCACTTTGTGATAGCTTTTATTGCTGACATTTTGGTTTATTCGAAGAATAGAGAAGAGTATGCTGAGCACTTAAGAGTGATACTACAGATTATGAGGGAGAAACAACTATATGTTAAATTTAGTAAATGTGAGTTTTGGCTAACTCAAGTAGTATTTTTGGGTCATATAGTAAATGGGCAAGGTATTCAAGTGGATCCAATGAAGATAGAGGCAGTAACGAAATGGGAGGCTCCAAAGAATGTATCTAAAATCTGGAGATTCTTAGGTTTAGCTGGATATTACTAGAGGTTTGCCGATGAGTTTTCTTTGATCTCAACCCCTAGGACTAAACTTTTAAGGAAGAATGTGGTCTTCAGATGGAATGATGAGTGTTAGAGAAGTTTTGAAGAACTGAAACATCGGTTGACTACAGCGCCGGTGTTGAATATTCCATCGGGAACTGGTGGTTATGTAGTATACAGTGATGCTTCACATCAAGGATTGGGATGTGTGTTAATGCAGTATGGAAAGGTAATAGCCTATGGATCGAGATAATTAAGGTCTTATGAGATGAACTATCTGGTACATGATTTAGAGCTTGCAGTAGTAGTCTTTGCTGTAAAGATATGGAGATATTATTTATATGGAGAGACATTCTAGATATACAATGATCATGAGAGCTTGAGGTATCTGCTGAGTTAGAAGGAGTTGAACATGAGACAGAAAAGATGGATTAATTTGTTAAAGGATTATAACTGTACTATCGAGTATCATACAGGGAATGCTAATATAGTGGCAGATGCATTGAGTAGGAAGGCGAATAGCAGTGTTAGCTTAGCTTCAGTTATCAAGGTTGATTTAATTGAGAGCTTCGAATTTGGAGTTGCATTTAGAGTATAATGAAGCATTTATAGCCACACTAAAGTTGAGACTGATGTTGCATGATAGAATTAGAAGAATACAAAGTAAAGATCCTGAAATGGTGAAACTGATTGAGAAAATTAAGATGAATCTAGATTCTAAATTTGAATTGAGAGATGAAATATTATGGTTAAAACAAAGGTTGTGTGTGCCTAATATGGATGAATTGAGAAAGGAAATTCTAGAGGAAGCGCATGTAGCAACTTATGCTATGTATCTTGGTACTACCAAGATATATAATATGCAACTTATGCTATGTATCTTGGTACTACCAAGATATATAATATGCTTAAGCAACATTTTTGGTGGCCAGGGATGAAGAAACAAGTAGCAGATTATGTAGCTAAATGTTTGATTAGTCAACAGATTAAAGCTAAACATCAGGCTCCAGTTAGGAAGCTTCATTCCTTACCTATTCTGGAGTGGAAATGGGAACGAATCATAATGGATTTCATTATGGGATTGCCTTAAAAATCCAAGAAAAAATGATGCTATATGGGTTGTAATGAACCGATTGACTAAGTCGGCCCATTTCTTACCAGTGAGAGAGAATAGCTCACTAGACTAGTTGGCACGGAGGTATGTGAATGAGGTAGTTAGACTACATGGGGTACTAGTGTCTATAGTATCGGAAAGGGATCTCAGATTTATTTTGAGGTTTTGGAAGAGCCTATAGTTAACTATAGGTACGAAGTTGAACTTCAGTACTGCATTTCATCCTCAAACAGATGGATAGAGTAAGAGGACAATCAGGATTGTTGAGGATATACTTAGAGTATGCATATTGGAGTTTTAAGGAGCTTGGAATCAGTATATAGCCTTGATTGAATTTGCTTACAACAACCACTACCACATTAGCATCAGTGTGGCACCTTATGAGGCATTGTACGACACAAAATATCGACCGCCTCTATATTGGGATGAGGAAGGTTTGAGAATGATAGAAGGTCCAGAATTGATACTATAGATTCACCTTCAAAACTCAAACATTGATATTTAAAACTCAATGATAAATTATCAATACAAATGCAAATGCTCATTCATACATCGATTATTTATGTTGTCATACTGTATTTCTTATTTATATCTCTTTACTTTACTTTCTGTGTTAGGCCTGCACATTTTCTATTGGTGTGGATAATGGGTGCTGTGGATATCTGAAGATATCAAACTGTGGATACTCGAAGGTATCAAACTATAGATACCCAAAGGCATCAAACTGTGGATACCCGAAGGTATCTAACTGTAGATACCCTAAGGTATCAAACTGTGGACACCGATGGTGTCGAACTGTAGCAGCTACACTGTAACCCTATCGGCATCCTTATCTATCCACCACCAAGACAATAGAGCAGGCACTACAACATTTCCTTTAACCATTTGCCAATTTTACAATTCATATATTAACAAGTTATATGATATAAATATCAAGTCATAAAATCTGAATCTGTGTTCATACATGCAATTTAAAACTTAACACCATTATAAGGGTGTTAAAATCATACTTGTATAATCATACTATAGACATATGAGCAGTAAATATGCATACAAATCATTTATGTACATGTAAGTTTTCTTTGAAATGCATTATGCTCAATCTTAAATTCCAATATTAAATCACCCAATTCACATATGGTAAGTCCTATTTCATTTATTTAGAAATGTTCGAAAGGTCTCATATACATTCAAAAAGATTTGGATAAGATTCAGTAAAAAAATTAGAAACAAAAACAATACCACAGTTATAACAGAAAATATCTCATCATTGCTTTACGGATGACTTGATGATTTTCAGTAGGGTAGATATAGCCTCTATTGAACTCATTCGACAGGCTCTGGTAGATTTTCTGAGGATTTTAGGATTGACTATGAACTACCAAGAGCGGAGTTTTCTTCTCAGGGATATCCGAGGCCAAGTCTTCTTCTCTTCAGAGAGTATTGGGGTTTCAGATTGGTTCCCTCCTGATTCGCTACCTGGGTGCCCCTCTTATCACCACAAGGTTAAGACACTCAAATTGTCTTCCTTTGGTGGAGAGGATTCTTTCTTAGATCCGGCTGCGGACTTCAGCATCACTCACATATGCTGGTCGTTTGTAGTTGATCAGATCTATCCTCTTCTCTATACAGGTTTACTAGTTAGGTATGTTAATTATGCCCACTAGCATTACTCGGCATATTGAGAGCATACTGTCAGCTTTTGTTTAGAGAGGTACCTCACTGTCCCACATCGCAGCTAAGGTGACATGGGAGTCAGTCTGCTTTTCGAAGCAAGAGGGCGGTCTAGAAGTTAAGAGGGTCAGAGACTGGAATAGGGCTGCCACATTTTAGTATGTGTGGCGCCTATTCATAGATAGATCTCCTCTATGGCCCACATGGGTATGTGCTGTTTTACCGAGGGGTATATCTTGGTGGCATATCCGAGTCCCTTCGAGCTCCTCCTAGATTTAGAGGAAGATTTTGTTGAGTTGGGAATGGTGCAGGGGACTTATTGTTGCATGTATTGGAGATGGGAGAGATACCTCCATATGGCAGGATTACTGGTTGCCAGATCAGGGGCCATTGTGTGACTGATTTCCTTTCTGGATTCTCTCTTCTATTGGGCTCTCTTGGACTGCTAAGGTCTTGGAGATTGTACATTTGGGTGAGTGGACTTTTACTGAGGGGAGCAGTGAGCTACAGCAGATTTGGGATTCTATTTGCTTTCGACCTCGTATCCAGTAGTCCGATAGTTGGGTTTGGAAGGACCATTCATCCAGAGTTTTCTCTGTTGACTCTGCATGGAACCTTCTCTGAGTTTGACGCATAGTGGATTCGATCCACCACCTACTGTGGTTTGCAGAGCATATTCCACGACACTCTTTCATCCTGTGGTTAGCCTCATAGGGATGTCTTCGGACTATAAACAGGCTCCAGATGTTTGGTGTTCTGTCTTCTTCAGCCCATAATATTATGCGGGTCTTCTCTAGAGATGCACGATCACCTCTTCTTTCGGTGCAGATTCTCTTCACTAGTTTGGGGCTCTCTCTCATCGAAGACCTCTATTGCTTGGCCTTCGATTTCATGGTTTCCCCTCCTTCAGTGGGCTTCCACCCATCTTCGCTGGAGGAAGGATTTCATATACATAGTCTCACGGTTAGTCCTTTCTGCCAAAATTTGCTTTCTATGGCATGAGAGGAATAACCGGATCTTCAATAGACTACACAAATCACCCACCAAAATTGTGTAGGGCATCTCAGAGCTTATCCATTCTTGGCTTTTAGGCTCTGTGGCCCCTATTTCTTTTCTTTGTATATATTTTTTGAGTGCCTCTTTTGGCCTCTTTTTTGTTGTATTGAACCTTTCCCCATTATTAGTATACTTGTTATTCTCTTTAAAAAAATCCTATTTCATTTATTTCTAGGTTTTTGAAAAATTTCATAGACATACAAAAAGGTTCAAATAAGATTCGGTAAAAATCGGAAGTGAAAACAAACTAAAAAACAGTGTAATTTGAGTTAAACCCCAAAGTGGTCTAAAAATAGGCAAACTATTAGTCTAGGAACAAGTCATATGACAAAGTCTAGTTGTTCCTTAATATTCGTATAATAGAAAGTTAGAACATGGTTTCATGTGTCTTCTAAACATTTGTCCATCTATGTCTCTAGTTTCCAAAACACTAAAGATCAGGCCATTTGGACTTCTAACATATGAGGTAAAACCAAATATCACACGTTGCTCCAAAACAGGGGTGGCATCTGGTCACCATTTTATATCCCAATTTCCAACATCGTAATGCCAGAATTAAGTAATAGTCTCTTCTAGAGATTTCTAGTTCTATGTCTTATTTTTCATTTGCAATTAAAATAACAAAATTTAGATGTTTTTAGTCTGATTTATGATCTAAACAATGTGACTGGTTCAACAAACCCTAGATAGAATTCCACTACACAATAAGCTCTTGTCATATTCAACCAATTCTATGCAAGATAACACCAAAATAGCACTAAAGCATCATCCCAGTAACCATTCCACATCCAAATGAATATTTTCACCAATTCAAGTTTACATAAATACAGAAATTAACTAAGTGGAGTACCAAACCTTAAAATTGGCAAAGTAGTTCTTCTAATGCTTTTCCTTCCCTTCCTCTTTGGCTTTGCTTAAATCACCAAATGAATAGTTATAGGATGAAGAGGGTAAAATGGAGAGGAGAAAAATATGAAGTTAAGTCCTCAAAGTGTCATCCATCTCCCCTCTCCGTATGCCTTTTCATGAATTTGCTAATCTTAGGCATATGTTTCAATCCCATTTGACCATACTTTACAATCCTATTGGATCATGTGTTATAATCCTATTAGAGCACGTGATATAATTCTATTATATTATGTGTTACGATTCCATTGGACCATGTGTTACAATTCTATTAGACAGATATGTTTAATCTTATTAGTCTATGAGTTGATTTTAGGAAAATTGAATATTGGTCCTTCTTCCTTTCATTCCCACATTATCCTATAATCTTATCATTTTATTTCATTCCCCTATGTCTTAAGTTTCCAATGGCATAAATTTCATACAATTTGGTTAATTATATCAGGAGTTATACCCTAAAAAGTCATACCCTAAAAGCTACATGCTGTTCGAAAATAAGGACAATAGCTAGAACTCAACTTAAAAACAAAATTCATAACTCTTAAAGGAAGAAGCAAATTTTGGTTCCTTCATGGTTCTAAATCTATGTCTCTAGTTTAATCTCCAATTGAAATTATCCAATTTAGAGGTCTACAAGCTAAGATATGGCAAAATTACATAAATCTGTTCAATGGAACCTATCAATTCAGCGAGGTAAACATCCCAAATTAACTAACTTCAGTCTTATCATGAAAGTGCAACACAAAAATACATCCAATTTAACCAAAAACATCCCATTTACTTATGAAATACTTGTTTTATCAATTCCCATCACATCACATTCATAACTCTAAGCAAACATATAAAAAATTTCCATACATATTTTACGTCTAAGTATGTATATCCATGCCGAAGCAAACAAATTATCCATTTACCTATGTCTTTTACATTAAGTATCATTATGTCTCTTATTATACTTAGATGAGCTTAATTCATTATGTTCACTTCTTAATACACCCTAGACATGCGATAATAATTCTAGGGTATATGTTGGGGCATTATGGGCCGTGGGCCATGTTGACAACATTTTCTTCATATGCTTTTCATTTCTTATCTTCTTCTTGCTCCATCAAGACAAAGGATCGTGAATCTTCAAAAAACGGCTCAAATATAGTGCTTTCAACTCACTTTAGCTTTTTCGCTTCCGAATTATGCCTAAAACTGCATATGAGTCAAAGTAAGTATCTTAAGCATTTTCTTAATAATAATCACTAAGTGATTTGAAATAAATTGATAATCAAGTTGTCAAGGAGTTCGATAGTGGAGTGCTCCTTAAAAACTAAATAAAAATTTTCTTTAACTTGCTCCAAAGTCCCCAATTCATCAAACTATGGAGATTTTAGACCTATTTCTTATAGTAGCAAGTTATGTTGGCAGACCATTCTGTCTAGACCAAGCTATAGTAGAAGTGAGTAGAGTCAATTATGCAAAGGTATTTGTAGCTATTGATGCCATGAAGCATCTTTTTAATAAAGTCGCCATCCTCAAGCTAGATGAGAACTTTTAGCTTATTAAGGATATTGTTAAAGTGACATATGTATGGACACCTACCATAGCAAGCAAGAAAACATGGAAGCCTTCTGGAAAAATTTTCAAATCATGATACTCACAGGATCTCTTATGAGAAGAAATTTGTCTTAATTATTAAGAAAATAATTATGACACGAAAGAACTAATTATAGATGTCTTATAACCTAAAGTTTCAGTTCTTAACAAAACCCACTACTCTTTCAAGTCCTCAAACAAAGTTGCATTCCTTGGAAGAAGTAGCTACAATCACAAACAAGCATGGAAGTATTTGTAAAAATCCATTAAACGACACCTATCCTAAGACCACAAACCAAAAAGAGCATCACACCATATAAAATGTTCCAACCACACAAAACGTACCCCTTCTACTTCTTAATAACATAAAAATTGGGATCAAACTATCACCTGTAATTAAAAATAAATCAAAAAAAGAGATCCTTGATTTAGGGTCCAACCCTATGATCTTTGCTACTTGAAAAAAATGGGTCGTAATTCCTTTAAGAACAAACTCGTACTAAAGATTTTTTATTGGAAATAAACATGTGGTTCTAGGAATTCTTGAATCTAAAATCAAAAAACTAAACTATCGCTATCAAAAAATTTTTCCTAGATGGTAGAAGGTATTAGATAACTATGAAGCTGTCGACACCCTGAATTTTTTTTTTCATTAACTTAAGCATAAGTAGCTTATGGATTAAATGTATGAGAAGGAATTAAGGGCATTTTCAGAA
>JAOQMS010038730.1:0-39859 GCA_027563885.1 Erythroxylum longipes | reverse complement strand
TTCCCATTTCATAGTCTCTCACTACCAAAATCACCAAAGTAAAACATGAACCTATCCACACTTCTCATGTACTGCTCGAAATTTTCTAAGAAAAGTTTCAGGCTCCAACACTTTGCCTATTCCAGAATGGAAGTGGGAGCATGTGATAATGGATTTTGTAGTTGGACTACCTCATAAGCCGAAAGTTCACTATTTTATTTAGGTTATAGTGGATAGATTGATGATGTCTACTCATTTTCTACCCATCCACATAACCTACTCCTTGGAGAGGTTAGTAAAGCCGTATATTGATGAGATTGTGAAGTTGAAGGGGGTGCCAATTTCTATAATATCAGATAGTGATCCGAGATTTACCTCTCGATTTTGGCCAAAATTCTAGGAATCTTTAGGGAATAAACTAAAGTTTAGTACTACTTTTCATCCCCAAACTGATGGTCAGTCAGAGAGGACTATTCAGAAACTAGAGGACATACTAAGAGCATGTGTAATGAAATTCCAAGGGAGATGGGACTAGCACTTGCCTTTGATAGAATTTGCTTATAAAAATAGTTATCAAACAAGTATCGATATGCCCCCATATGAAACACTTTATGGGGGGAAGTGTAGGACACCTTTATTTTGGGATGAGGTTGGTATAGCTAAAGTTGAAGGAGCCGAATTGATATAAATTACCATTCGGAAAGTAAAGGTCATCCGGGAGAAAATGAAAGCTGCCCAGGATAGTCAAAAGAGTTATGCGGATAAGAGGCAACAACCATTAGAGTTTGCAGTTGGTAATATGGTTTTCCTTCGGATATCACCATGGAAAGGTATAATCCGATTTTAGAGCTGAGGAAAGCAAAACCACCCTTAATATATTGGATCTTTTCATATACTAGAGCGCACAAGGACTGTGGCGTATCGGTTGGAATTGCCACCAAACTTGGATAGGATCCATAATGTGTTCCATGTCTCAATGCTTAAGAAATATGTCCCAGAACCGTCCCATATTTTGGACACATCTTTAGTGGAGCCAAAAGAAGACCTAAGTTTTGAGGTGAAACCAATCCAGATTCTGGATTGGCACATAAAGAGGCTACGCAGCAAGGAAGTTCCCAAATTCAAAGTTCATTGGAAAAGCGACAGGTTCAAGGAAATGACATGGGAGCCTGAGAATGCTATGAGACATCAGTACCCCCATTTATTTGTATCCTCGACTAAGGAGTTTCGAGGACGAAACTCTTTTGAGGGGGAAGTACTTGTAACGCTAGATTTTTTGAGCCCTTTTATATTGGTCTGTACTTAGAGATATTACTATATATTGATATATACATGGTTGTATATGAGTTCAAAATTTTATTTGAATCCTTTCGGTATATATGCCAGTGATATATACTATTACATGCCCTTACATAAACTTAAAGTTCATCGGTATGCGAAATCTTGGAGATTTTTAACATATAAGCTTTTAAGAGTGTAAAATCGATTTCATTGGATGGATATGTCCATGGTGGTTGAGTTAAATGTTTTCTAATACCTTAGAGGTGATTAAACTTGATTTATAGACTTATTGGATACTTAGAAAGCTTAGGAGCTGTTTAGTTCCACTTCTGTTTTTTTGTTGTTGTTTTTGGTTTCTGTTTTTTATTTTTGGTTTCTATTTTTTTCTTAAAAAACGAAAATCTGTTTGGTTGAGATTTGTAATATAAAAACTGAAAACAAAAACCTGTTTGGTTGAAATTTATAATAAAAAACTAAAAACAAAAGCATATTTAGTTTTATCATCTTGTGTCTATTTTTTTATAATTATACTCTTATGTGTAACAATTATAATATAATACATTATATTTTAAAATTAATTAATTATCATTATAGCTAAAATTAAAATATATGCAAATCAAATATTATTAAAAAAATTACACATTAATTGTATATAATAAAATTACATAAATTAGAAATTATATTAAGTCATTCTAATCAATAAAATATATCCATCATACTATAATTCTTGAAAACATAATGGTACTAGCATTTACAAAAAGAAACGTAAATCAATTAGAAATAATATAATCACTCCATATTTGTCTAGCAATTTCATCTCACTTCCAAGACATACCTCGAAGTTATGCTGGAGTGATATTATACTCTACTTGAAAACTTACATCTTCATTTTCACTTTCCTAATTTGTTCTTCATTTTCAGCACAACTGTCAAATAATTCATCGGTTTGTCTATAAATTCTGATATAGTTGTGTATAACACAATAAGCAATAATGATGTATTTTTGTTTCTTCATATCATAACTCGGCATGTTTTTAAGTATAGGGAATCTTGCTTTTAGAACGCCAAAACATCTTTCAATAACATTTCTCAATGACGAATGCCTGTAGTTAAACAATTCCTGTGGACCTTGAGGTCTTCCTCTGCCTCTATAATCTCGCAAATGATATCTTTCACCTCGGTATGGTGAAAGAAATCCAGGCATATTAGTGTAGCCCGAATCAACCAAATAGTACTTGCCTAACATATAAAGAACATAATATTAACAAAATATATTTAAAATGAATCATAATTACTATGTTTATTTAAAATAATACATTACCTTATGGAGGCATAGGAAATTGATTTGCTGGATTTGTCACTGTTTCTAAAAGAATTCGACAGTCATTTGCAGTACCTTCCTATCTAGCCATTACATATGTAAAACGCATGTCAAATGAGCAACAACACATAATATTTTAGGTTGGATTAATTCTTTTTCTCCTGTATGGTATTTGTTCATTGTTTGGAACATATGCATCAATATGTGTACCATCTATTTCTCCTACACAATCCTAAAATTAAAATATATATTAAAGTAATTATTAATCATATGAACATAACAGAAATACTAATTTAATATATAAATGTACCTGAACATATGGAAAGAATTTAGAATTTTGTTGAATCTAAAGAGGTGTATTGGTAAAAGATGGTAGAGTAATGAATCATTTTGCAAGACGATTAACTGCATATAAGACTTTACGAAAGTACTTCGAAATTGTCCAGGTCGAATGTTAAAAGCGTTCTGCATTGACTCTAGTTGTCTCACTATGCCTTATAGCATCAAGAAAATTGCTACTTGTTCCTCCACAGTCAAATGACTTATTGCCTTTAAGCCCCCTAAACTCTTCAACTCATCATATAAGCTCAAGACGATTATCTTTCTCATTCTTAAGTTTTCATAAATCCTTGTAGGATTCCCATTCAAAAGTTCCATTATCCAATCATGACCTTGTAGAGCAGAAGTTCTACATGGTTGCTTTTGTAAGTGGAAATACTTGTTCTCTCCCCCAGCTAGAGAAATAATGATTACCTTCTTACATTCATCATCAGAATCTGATTCGAAATCTGATAAGAAATCCATGTATCTACAATGACAACATTAAATAATTAATATAACATTCGATAAAAAATTTAACTGAATGTATACAAAATATTCATACATTAAGTCAAATATTCATACAACTCACAAAATTAAAATTTTCAAACTATGAAATAATGTTTAAAATAAAAGTTTCAAATCAATAAGAATTTTATATGCAATAACATGAAAATATAACTAAAGCGACATAATCCAATGCAACTTCCTTTTATTTATCATCTTCATAAAAATATCCCTATAAAGTGGAGAATCATGTAAAGCCTTTATAGCTTTTCCATATTGCACATCGTCAACACCCAATTCATCTAAGGGCTTTATACATTCCATCATTATGTTACACTCTTGAGATCTACTCTCTGCAGTGGATGATGTTTCACTCAGTTTTTTCGCAAGTAAATCATTCTTCCTTTTTGATTGTTTACCAATTACACCCAAGGCCTCTTCTACAATGTTAGAATATGTCTTCTTTGCCTTCTTGTTCTTAGGAGATTTCTTTCTCTGAGATATAGAACTTATATCTTGATCCTCTTTCTCATTATACGAGTAATATTCATCAACATCATTTTCATGTTCCTTTTCTGTACTATTCGATAGAGATTTAGTTGATGGATGTACATGCACACCAGTTACAGTAGTATCTCCAAAAATATGACATAAGTCTGAAAGTTCCTTACATCCTTTTTTCTAGAATCTATGAGCCATTTTATGCACCTATAATGATGAAAAATGAATATGAGAATAAATATTATATAATATGATATATTAATAAAAAGACATATTTTATGTTAAATAGACTTTCCCAACATTCATTTGTAGCATTAACTTCACCAGTAAGGGAGTTGTAGCCGATTCCTATTATACTTATTCTTCGATTAAATATCAGTATACTCCTTATCGAATTTTATTTTAAGCCCTACTTTAATATTTTTCCAACCAGATTTGGAAAAGGTAGTAGTCGTTCGATTTCCCTTCTTTACTTCATCAAACATCAAGGATATTAAATACATCTCTATAGTATCATTCCATACCCCATCTTTTCCATTTATTTCCACACAATCATTGGAATCGTTCATATTGTTTAAACCTTCCATCACTAAATGTAACCATATATAGGTGACATGAATTATAACAATTTCTACAAAGTATTAAATGATAAACATGGTTCAAAATAAGCATGAGACAACTATATTAAATGCTAAATTGCATTAAGTGCATGGAAATGATTGAACAAAAAAAAAGGTGTAAATTTGATTCCATAGTAAAAAAATAAATATATAAACTTAAGCAAATTCATAATATAGGAATAGTAGATTGGGAATATGCGAGCAGGGTCTGGATTCATATGTTGTGGAACACCATCAAATCTTTCCTGATCCCAAGACCACAGCAAAGATCCATGTAATGTGCTTTTTGCTCTCTTTCAAATTAAAACTCTTTGTCTAATAATTGATAAGATCAGAGCAAATTGATGGAGATAATTGATGCTAGGCAAGTTTTTAGTTTTTTAATGAGTTGGCACAGATCATTTTATTCACTGTGCCTTATCTTACCTTTTAGTTGATACTCCTCTTCGAAGTTGTTTTTTCTTGCTATCCAGTATTTGTAGGTGATTCAGTGTGTTCCTGTTTAAAGCATGCTTATTGGCACTAATTTTTATTGTCTGCTTTTTACTTTATGCCTTCTATTCTTTGGTGACTCCCTCTTGTCTCAGTGAGTTGCCAGACTTCTTGGGAGGCACCTGTACTTGTGCCGAGAAAGGATGATGTCTGTGTTCTATCAACTAATTTTGCTTACCACCAAAGTTTTTCTTCTTTAATTTGTTCTCTCTCAGTTCAAAGAATTTCTTAAGCACTAGTGGTCGCGGCATCATGGAATTATGAAAAATTAAGCACCAAAAACCCATTCATTGTCTCTTTGAAACTACTTAGAAAGGTTGTCTATGTCACTGTTTCAGTACTTTCCCACCAATATTCCTTCTTCTGATCTCGTTTCTTTTAATCCCTTTTAACTTGTAATTTGCTTATAAATACAATGACCCTTCACTTGGATCTTTATCTTCTCCAAGGAAAAAAAAACAGAGAAACCCTACGTCGTGAGAGAGATGATGAGTACAGCAAGCAACTCTGTTTGATTCCTACGTTTGAACTCTCCAATCCCTTATCTCTTTGAGTTATCAACTTGCAGATGGTTCAAGATGGTGCACATAAATGTTCAAACAAGAATTAGGATGAGAGCGCAAGTTTTGTATTTATGCTTTAGGAGAAACACAAAGCTCATATGACCACCCAAAGCTCTTTCATTAAAGAACCTCTTCATACAAAACTTACACTTGTTTATCTCCATCAAAATCCCAGAAACAAAAACACGACCTTTCTTCTCCAGCTCAAAAAAAGATACGAACTTTGAGAGTGGAAAGTAAACTAAAGAGTAGGTTACAAAAGAGTAGTAGCTCCATCCTGAGATTATATACAAAGCTTAAAAAACTAAAAAGAAAAAGAAAAAATAAATCAAACAAGTATAACATCATTGCGGCCATATTTTACTGTTCACAAACATCCTTATTGCATGAAGCCCATCATACCCATGCGTAAGCTTGAAAATTTTATCTCAGTATCAACATCCTCAAGTAACGCAGTAACGCGTTACGCAGTGGAAAACATGAGATCAATAAATGTGAATTAATAATGGTAAAATTTCTTGTTGACAGAAATAAAGCGTGAGAAGATGAGAAGCTGCGACAGAGCCAAAGAGGAGAGACGGAAGAGTGAATAGTAGCTTGGGCCAAACTTATTAATTCATCACATCAGCTATGGTGAACAGAATAGTAGGTGGCTGAAACAAGGAAGAGAAGAGAGCTGGGAGAAGAGGAATTGCGTTAATAGTGTAGGTGAACTTTACTGTAGCACAACATGTAGATTTCGTGCATGATTTCGAAGAAGAGAAGGTGATGGACTGTATATCTTTCAATGCAAATAACAGAGCAAACAAGTTACAACACAGAAATAAGTAGATGAAAACAAACCTGGATATCACAGACAGTAGAAAACGTAGCAGGCAGAAGACGCAAAAATCACAACCGATAGAAAAATCAGAAGAAGGTAGAGAGAAAAACGTAGGCGTAATAATAGCACGCCTTGCAGCAGATTCCAGAAGTAAAATGCACATCCAAAGGAGACAAAAACTCAAGAATAAACAACGATCATGATGCAACAATATAATAGAAAAACTCTAGTGTAGAATAGGTAAGAACAATAAGCATTATCTTCATCCAAATCCATTCAAAATGGAAAAGATAAGAAGGAAGAAAAACACGTTGCCAAAAAACAGAAAAATGTTATTTACTTGTTTTTCTAAAATTGTTGTAGTTTTTAAATTTTAAGAAATAAAAAATCACAACAAACTTAAACAAACATGTTTTATTGACTTGTGTCCATTTTTACAAAAATGGCAACAAAAAATGTAACAAAAGAAGAGAAACAAACAACCCCTTAATTTAAAAGCCCATGTACATAAGGGACATAAATGTAATCTTTCAATTCTTGGGGGACCAATATGTAATTTTGTAAAGTTAAGGGGCTTAATTATAATTTGCAAAAGTCCAAGGATAAAAATGAAAGTAAAAGTTTTGGTTATTCTCATATTTTAGGCTTAATTGCAAATTTATGAAAAGTTTAGAGGGTATAATGGTAATTTCATATAAACTAAGGGCAAAAAAGGTAAATTCACCATGTTTGGTCAAATAAGAGTCAAATTCTAGACCCTTCTTCACCTTATATCTACGCACCCCCTTTATTTGGCATTAAACCACTTTGTTTTAGTTAAAAGAAAGGAGAAGAGAGGAGAAGAGAGGAGGAAAAGAGGAAGTTTTGGACCTCACCAAATTTTCACCAAGTTTTTTATTCTTCGACCCAAACCAAGGTGTTGTAAGTTAATTTGGGGTCAAGTAACTCAAATTTATCATTATATTTGAGAAATTATCAAAGGATTGGAAGATAACACTAAAGGAAAGTTTAGGCTCAGGAGTTATGGATCAAGGAGCTCCTACAGAGGATTGTTGAAGTTAAAGGAGTGTACACATTCTTTTGAGGTGAGTTGGGGAAACATATCTCTCAAATGGGATTAGTACATCCCAAGACATGCATGATAACTTGTATGTAAATTTTGAACCTAGGTAATGCATAGTAGAATTGAATATCAAATAAATGTTAGGATACTTGTGTATTTAATAAATGACATTGTTTTGAATAATTCTTTGCACTTAGAGTGAAACTAATATTTTTATTTCGTATTTTGAGTAATGATATTGTTTTCAACAAACCTACAATTAAAGTGCAAAGGACGATGTTTTATTTTCTAAAACTACATTTTTGAATAACTTTGCATTTGGATTTCAAAAGATGATTTTCGCTCCATGAAATAATATTTTGGAACTTACATATGCCTAACTGAGTCATGTATGTTGCATGAATGTATTCTTTTTTGTCATAGAGCCATGGCAAGGTTCCATTTTATCGATTGAACTGATAAATAAAGGCATGGTACCTTACTTGATTTTTCGTACTTAATATTTGTGTATGATTTTTTATGATTGGTGAGGAAACGATTGGCTAACTGTGTGCTGGGCACAACTGATTAAGCAACCCCCATACCCTTGACGCTAGTACATAAAAGTTAAGTCCTTGTAATGACACTATTGTACAGTGCTTGCAGGTGATTGCACATATAGAGGTCTGGTCATCGACAAGGTCATCACCTAGGGTCATGACACTCTTGTCAACTAGTGGTGGCACGCATAATTGTTTTGGATTATTATAAGATTTGGTTTCCTGATGAGATTTGATTTTTATATGTGATGCTTTTATGCTCATGCGTACTGGAACTGGAATCTATGTTCACTGAAAGAGTGATAAATAAGCTAGGCCTATGTGGTTCCTAACCAGTATAGCATGAGTCATAGACTAGGTCTATGTGTTTTTATGCCATGCATACTCACTTCATAGGTGGTTATGTGCAGGTTAGATGTATAAAATTGTTCTTAGGTTATTTAGACCATTTTGGTGTATACCTGGTTCTATTTGTGATATATGTTTCTTCTGCTCACTGAGTACATAGTGTACTCACCCCCTCCGCTTCCCAACCATGCTAGTTAATTTGGTGAGCTTCAAGCTCTGAGTGGTTCGTGCAGTCTTTTGACATATTCGGGGCATTACCACATATGGGTCTCTATTTTGTTTTTATGTTGTATAGTGGCTCAGGATTATGTTGATATGCTTTATAATTTCGTAAATTAACCTTGTTCGTATTATGGTTTGTAACTGACTTTATGTGTGAACATTTAGTACTGTTGTTGAGATTGCTCTTGAGTGGACTTCAAAGTCCAGAAGTTTGTTAAAGTTTTAATATAGATATAGAAGTGCATTTGAAATTGATTTACAAGTGTTTTTTTTCATTTTGGGATTGTCAAATTACAGTCGTTATGCTGCCGAAATTTTTTTTAGATGTCCAGTTAGCCTTGTATAGTCGGGTTAAGGGTATCGTGAGTATCCTTAGCCCAGGTATACGACAGTTGTCATGTGCCCGATGCAGTTCCGGGTCATGACAATGCTCGTGAGACTCACTTTCAATTGTTATTGTTGTGACCAAGTGCCTGTATCTGTCCTGTATCCATTATGGATACCGGGCTTATTAATAACTATCCCATATCCATTGGAGATACAAGGCTCATTATACATTGTAAGTCTTTGGCTCTTAATCACTTTCTGAGCTTTAAGCTCTTTTTCAGACGCTAGTCCAGTCACAACAGCTTTTATCTATTCATGCATTCATTTAGTGGAATGCATCACATTCACATAGATTTAATCAATTATTTGTGTTCAATTTATACCTTCATATTCACATTTTTCGTCAAATCGATGTCGGGCATTCAACAATGATGTCGAGAATAACTTATTCTATCAAATTCAGATAAAATGAGCACTTCCAATGATTTTCATGCATCAAACGCCTCAAACATTCAATGTCTGGAATCAACACATTCACATCAATAATAATTCATTACAGAAATTTAAACAGAAACATCATTTAAAGTAAGACTATCTCGGTCGACTCACAGTACGCTCTAGATTAGCATTTGCTTTCATGTTCCAAAAATGTCTAGGCGCTGACATTCAATCCTATGTATTAACTTCATGCAATACACAATGTACACACATTACTAATTATACAATCACATGAACATTCAATTATACACACATATATATGTATAATGCATGCTCAATTTGACTATTCTGGGCATGTTTGTTTAATCACATCACTTGATCATTGACAACATCATTTATGTATGTCAAGCTTACACTTAAGTTCATAGTTCAAAGAACTTAGTTATTCTAATATCACCAATCATATATCTATCACATACATGCTCTCCAATCTTTTTTCTAGAATTATATGATCACATAATATCCAATTTCTCATTCACCTTTACTTAATACACAATTCTCAAGTTCTTCGAATCACATTTGCCATATAAGATCATTTCATTTCTATAAAATTTCCAACTTTCCATAATTGAATGCTTGATTTATATCCATCCATTCTTAAGTTATATCTTCTATCATGAATCTAAACATATCACTCATTTAATCTCTTATTTCCTCGTCAAATTAAGTACATTTCAAGCTCCATTCAAGCCTAAATGCATCATAGGAAAGCATTGATAAGTCAATAATTTATATATATGATTTTAGGACAAGGGGCATAACTTTCAATGTAGATGTTAGATTAAATTCATTCAAGTAAGCTTTCGAAGATGATTCCAAGTTCTACAAGTTCTGTGAAGACTCCGAGGAGAGATTTTACTGTCTAAAAGGTCAAAATTGCACATTTTTTTAGATGTCTAGTGTATGTCTGCCTAGCAGACTGATGTCCCTCCAAACGGATATGAGCAGAGCTGAATAGTTAGAAAACCCATGAATGTCCACCCAGCGGACATGAAGTTCAGCCAACGGACATCTAGGAGGCATATTCTAACTTTTTTAACTACTATAAGTTACATATATCATCTTTTATGCTTAGTCTATCATTTCTAAGTTAATTCCATATTTTTATACTTCATTCTTACCTCCATTTCAACACAACATCATTCACAAACAAATGAAAATCTATGATTGATCATAAACACCAAAAACAAAACATATACATATTCACCATCAATTTTCTACACATTTTCAACTTCATTTTCACCTTCATTTCATCTCTAACTTATCATTCTAATTCACCTCGTTTCAAGAAACTATTTTAGACCTTTCTTAAAACTCAAGTTCATTTTAGTTCATCCATATATCAATTACCTAAAAATTCATGTGATTAAGCATTAAAAACAGAACATGAGCATATCATCTCTTCATGAAATTTCTGCACTCTTTTTACATCAATATAATGATATTTTCTATCTCAAAAATCATCTCAACAACAACTTATGAAATATTGATCATCAAATATAAAAAAGCAAGACATGAACACACCCAAGTTTCTCTTTCACATTTTAGCAAATATACATCCTTATTTTATGATCATTTAACTTCTAACTATCAACATACACGTCTCATTCAACAAATCATGAACAGTAATATGGTACTTATTTGTTTACGCTTCAAGATCTTCAAAACACATTTAACCCTATCTTCGCAACTTCATACGATCATTGTCATTTATGAAGGAGAAATTAGGTTTTTAATTACAAATGAAGAAGATGATATGGTCTTGAAGAAACAAGTGAAGGAGTTTGGCAAAATCAAAGATCGTGAGGGTTGTAAGAAGAGAGTGTTATGAGAAGAAGAGGAAGATGAAGAAAATCAGTATTTGTGAAACTAAATGAAAGACAAAGAAGATGTCTTTCAAATGGGCATAAAATCGTGGATGAGTGTGTGTTTGACATTTGTCACTTGCTACATGTCACCACCTTATGGTCCCCAATTGGTCATTTTATTAACTAGTCCATTTGTCCTCTAATTTCTAATCCAATTGTCTCCCAGTTTTCAATGATACTTGTCATTAAATTCTAATGTCACTTATCAAAATTTCTACTGCCATTTGACACTTATTTCTACTACCATTTATTATTTGTCTTGCCACTTGACATTTTTCTTAGTCCAAAAAAACCCTTAATTCTAGAAATTTCTCAACTTAACAAATAATTTCCTACATCACCAATTATCATTTATTAATTAGAATTAAAAACGTAATAATTATAATCCACATCATAATCACATTAAAATCATTTATACCCAGAAAATGTCAAATGAGTGCATGAACAGTCATTATAATGTTTGTGAAAACTTAAATTCACGTGTGTGTATGCTAATATTATGCATGAGTATGAAATTTATTTTTCTAATCTCTCATTACTATTTCTCATTCATAGAAATCTAAGGTTCTAACCCTTAATAGGGAAATAGGATGTTATAATTCATATTGCATCCAAGTACTAATGACTAACTACCCTAAATAGAGCAGGTCATAAGTAGCATCAAAATATAGTAATTCATACATGAGATACCTTAGTAATCTCAACTTTAAGGATAAATTATATAAGCATCATAATGACGGAATCCACGGACACATAAGTAAATTTCCATTTGAGATCCTCATAATCAAATCATTTCAGTGAACTTATTCTCTAATAAGCACCCATATATTTGTTTAAGTATCTCTATACTTTAATTTATGAGATCAATAGCTTTCTTTATAAAAAGTATAATGTGTACTAGTTTTACTATTTCATCAATATCTCATCTTGATGAAATTACATTAGGATCATTTAGGAATAATACATACATGCAAATTGAATCTCATATTTATTTTCTCATCATAATTTTAATTACATTATAATTATTCAGAGATTTTACCTTTAGTATTAAATTATCAAATGTAATTAATATAATAAAGATAATGAATGCATTTATTACTTAAAATAATAATGTCATATATAAAATTGCAAATAGCTAATTGACTGCAAGGGCATGAACTAACACAATTAACTTTATAAGACATGTAAACCTGTAAATTCCTTTAAGCATATGTAAGAAAAAACCTATATTGTCTTTCTCAAATGAAACAGGCTTAAAATTGAGAGCTTTGAACATGGGTATTCAGAGAAATAACACATCCGTTGCATATTTGTGTTTTTTTACTATGACACATCCTGAACCATCACTTGCTTCTTTTTATTTTTCTTTTTTGACTTAAGAAGTGGTGTTAAACATTTCCTTAAATTTACTATTTCATATTTAAACATTATCTAAATCATAATCTAATTATTTCAATAGTGAATGGCTAAAATGTCTCTTATTTACCACTATCAATTAACAAAAACAGAAATATATATTACTAATTCAATACTATCTTCAATCTTAATTGTACAAGGGCTTTCAAAAAAATTTTGAAAAAGTAAAAGGGATTAATTGTATATATGAAAATTTTTACAAGAAATACTCATGCAAGTGAAACTCTATCATTTTAGTCATATAGACCCTTCCAAAAACTATATAGCACTGATAGCAATCTAAATGCACTGTTGAGATAGACCAAAAATGATGACACCTTTAGATTGTGTTGTTAACTAGATTTAGTTCTTACTTTTCTTTCCCTCTCTGATGAATTTCATCATAGATACAAATGGGTATTATGATGCGTTCAATTGTTCTTCATATAAGAGATTTTCTTCCTTATGATTGTTACTAATTGGGTGCACTTGCCTTAAGAAGTAGGAATTTTTTTAGTTAATTATCCATGATGCTGTTAGATTAAGACTTACTCTGTCTGATCATCATATACAAAGTAATTTCTCTCTAATTCTAGAAATTAGGAAGAACAAATTTCATCCCTCGTGCAAGCCTTATTTTAAAATCTCCTTAGGTTTCTCTCTCTCAGTAATTATTTAACGGTTGAAGCAAAAGAGATGATAAATACCACCTTACTAAACAAGGAAGAATCTTTCAACTTTAGGAGCCATTCAAAAACATCCATAATCTTACTCCTCATGCTAGGTTGTAGGCACAGGTCTTGTATTTTGTTCTATATGATTATAGAAAGATCAAAAAGGAAGAAAAGATGGTCGTTAGACTCCTCCTTTACTCCTGTTAGAATGCAAACAGTATTGGTAGCTACGTAAGGAACATTGTCTAACATGCTCAATTTATCTAACCATAATATGAAAAAATAACTAGGAATGAGAGAACCATGTCATAAAACTGAGGACCATTTCACCTTAGAGGTATTAAGGACCAACCAATACCTAAAACTTAAAGAATTAAAGATACCTACAGGTTGGTTGAGGCTTTGATAAGAATCCTTTCTTCCAAGATCAGGAATGTAATTAGGAATGACGTACTGTAACTCTAGAGGGATTTTGCTACATTGTCCCTATATTAGGATAGAGTTAACCTTGGAATGGATAGGGATAAAATTCTAACTAAGCAAAGCTCAGGATATTTTGATCACAGGGCCTCTACCTATCTAATTATCAAACCAAAAAGAGGCTTTTCCCATTACTTATTTTACAAAAAACAGTTGGCTCTATTATGTCCCTTAGCTTGAGTAATTGAGTTAGAAACAAAGGCTTTCAAAACTTGTAGCAAATAAGTTAGCAAGTTTCTAGCCCCACAAAAAGACTCATACAATAGGAAGAAACATAAATTAGTAATTGCCTACATCTCTTAAGCTTTTTCCCGTAGTCAAGTAATGTAGTTTGATTAGAAAAATAAATAATAAGAGGCTTTGACATGTAGTTATGCACTCATAGGTTATAAGCAAATTGTTATAAACATTCACGATTTAACTTGAAATTCTAAAACTGTACTTGATTGCTATGTCCTCAGCCCAACTATCGTAAAATGCAAAAGTGCTAGCATATTCTTCATGATTTTAATGGAAACATGTACCTAAGGAAATAAAACCACTATATAAGAACAAGGACTAGCAAATGTTACCAAGTTTAGACCTTTAAATATAGTATTTCAGTTGAAGGTGTCTAAAATTTAATAGGGTTAATTACAAAAAAATACTAAACTTTGGTCAATTTTACAATTATAGCCCAAACATTAAAAAGTGACAATAAAATGCTCAAACTTTCAAGTTTTTCAATTCTAGTCGATGTTAGTTTCTCTATTATGTTTGCTGACATGACATTCCACGTGTCCAAAAACCCTTATTATTAGTACACATTAACGGTGGTTAACATAACCAATACTAATTAATTAAATGACATCGCTTAATCACTTTAGTAAATGACATCATTTTGTTAAAATGATATCCTTTGTAGTTTGCTAAACCCAAATGTGAACTCTCACCTCTCACCCCTTCGTTCAAATTGCTCTCCAACTCTCATCCCTTTCCCTTTTAGTTACATATGGTGAGTCGGCACAAGTTATATTGATCAGAGAATGTTGAATTGAAGTTGCATTATAAAATCATATAATTTATCTCCATAGAAAATCATTTAGGTTTTGTAAAATGTGAGCATGCGACCATCATCTCTCCACTCTAGTTTCTTCGTATCCCTTAAGCAGGTGATAGTTGTATTCATATTCATAATCTACATTTAAACTATGTGTTTCTTTTTTAAAAAAATGTTTTCGCAGCTTGAGAAAAGATTGAAGCTTAAAAACATAGCATAATAACCCCTGAAAACATCCCCATTATCGTTGCCATAAGAACAACACTAAAATCAACTACCCTTAATAGACCCTAACTACTCTCTAGTTGAATCTCTCAGTTTACCCATATATCTCTACTTAAATAAAGAACCTAATACCGATAACTATAGAAGAAGCTCAACAAGCTTTCAAGAAAGCAGTAAACCTCCACGACCATTCATGTCATGCTCTCTAAAAATATCACGAATCTAAGATAACTCACCTTGACAATCTTCTCAAATTCAAATCAGAAATTTCAATGAAGCAAAAAAGGGTGGTGCTAAAGAGATTGAATTCTTAATGCAGCTTCTGGGTTTGTCAGACATTATTGGAAAAGAACAAGAATAAGGAAAAAGAAGGAAAGAAAGTGTTCTTAGTAGCGGCGGGGTTATAGATGCGATTAAGATGGTAGGTTTCATGAGAAGATATTAGGCTTAATTAAAAAAATCTCAAACTTTGCTCAATTTTGCAATTATAGCCCGAACTTCAAAAAGTGGCAATAAAATGACCAAAGTTTCAATTTTTTCAATTCTAGCCTGAACTTTAAAAGTAGAAATAAAATGCTTAAACTTTTAATTTTTTAATTCTGACTGACATTAGTGTCTTTGTTAAGTTTGCTGACATGGCTTGCCACGTGTTCCAAAAATCCTAACTATTAATACACATTAAACAAAATTAATACAACAAATGAAGATTAATGAAACGATGTCGTTTAATCACACAATTAAATGACATCTTTATTTTAAAATGGCCTAAATAAGATTATGCAACTTCGATGGTCTCACAATTTAATTTCAATTTTTTCCTTTGTTTTTAGTTTGTTCTCTCGACGCCCTCATCCTTCGATATTTAGATTATGCAACCCTGATGCCCTTAGAGAGAATGAATTGAAAACGAAGAGCGTGCTAGTGTAATATGCTACAATGTGAGAGTAGTTTGGGGTGTCGGAAGAACAAACAGAAAATAAAAGGCTGAAGGCATCGGGAGAATAAATAGAGGACTGAAACTGTGTAAACTGATTAGGGATTCTATTTTTAACAATGACATCATTTCATTAATCTTCATTTGTTTTGTTAATTATGGATATCGTGTCTTAATAGTTAGGGTTTCTAGAATACGTAACAAGCCACATTAACAAACTTATAATAGAAACTAATGTTGGGCTAGAATTTAAAAAATTTGAAAGTTTGAGCATTTTATAACCACTTTTTGAAGTTTTACCTAGAATTTAAAAAAAAATGAAAATTTGAGCATTTATTGTTACCTTTTGAAGTTCGGGTTATAATTACAAAATTGAGCAAATTTTGGAATTTATTTAATAATTAACTTAAGATTTTAGGGGTTAAGGGCCATAAATGAAAGAAGGAAGTGGGAAGATTAGTGGCTTGGATCAAATACTTATTAGAGAACAAAGATCAAATAATCAAACAAATTTATGTAAATTGAAAAGGAAGGTGGTGAGAGTCAAAGAGCAAGCTAAACGAAGGTATTAGAGTCAGAGAGTTCATAATCTAATTTAGCAAATTGAAAAAGAAAGGGGATTAAGTCATTTTATTAAAATGACGTTGTTTACTAAAGTAATTAAACGATGTCGTTTTATTAATAAGGATTGGTTATATTAACCACTGTTGATGTGTTCTAATAATAAGAATTTCTGGACACGTAGCATGTCACGTCAACAAACATAACGAATAAACTAACATTAGGCTAGAATTGAAAAAAATTGAAAGTTTGAGCATTTTATTACCACTATTTAAAGTTTGTCCTATAATTACAAAGTTGACCAAAGTTTGGAATTTTTTTTGCAATCAACGTAATTTAATACATGATATATTAGGCTATGAAATTATTTTTTTACAATTAACCTAATTTACTATATGATATATTAGGCTATGAAGTTGCACTGGATGAAATAGACTGTTAAAAAATAGTAGGCAACCTGAATAAGGAAGTAGATGTTAGAAATCAACTTTCATCAAATCACAGGTGCAACAAAAAAAATTTACAGTTTCCAATCAGATCCTAATAATTGATTAACTTGAATTAAAACACGAATTGTAAAGCAAGAAATTGTACTTGATTTGCTTTTCCTATTGAAATTATTTGAAAGCTTTTCGATTTGTTAACCAGGAGCTGTTCACTTGTCCAGCCTTTGATGGTATCTACAGAGTAGCTTCTCAATACTTTAAGAGGAAATAAGCAAGAATGCTAGCTCCCTGACACTTATTCCTATTTATAAAAAAACTTTAGGGTTTTGTAATTTTTATTAAAATTAAATTTCCTTAATTATAATTAAAGTCCTACTCTAATTATAATTAATTTAATTATAATAAAATTAAATATCTCATTTTTGACCTCTAAAGTTTCTCAAACTTTATAATTAAGTCTAAATTAATTAAATTTGGTTTTTCCTTCACAAATTGATTTCTAATGTGTGACCCATTAGGTTCCTAATATATTGGCAATGATAAATTATAATTCTAGTTCACAATTAGAATTAGATAAATTAAAACTCCTTTTAACTTAACTTTAATTCTCTAATTAAACAATTTATAATCATATATCAAAATTGAAGTCTAGCAACATGTCATGATCACTCAAATATGAGGAATATTAAACTGGTTTAACTTAACTATCCATGTATGGTTATGATGTATAATTTAATCCTTTCATTATCCAATGTTCCAGTTGGATAGAGTATGAATACAGTGTTTACTCTTTTCATCCAATCATGTTTGTTCTTGCTAATTAGTAATTGATTTATAATTGATATTTGAAAATGCCTTTTCAAATTCAATTCATTCTAATTAGAGAATTTCATAAATCACTACTAATTAAGAACAGTAGAACATTGTAACAGCCCAGACCACCTGCTCACAGATATTGTTTTCTTTGGGCCTTGGCCCAGCCAAGCCCTCAAGGTTTTGCTCTTCTCACCCTTGGAAAAACGCGTCTATAAGGGAGAGATATCCATACCCTTATAAGGCCTACTTCGTTCCCCTCTCCAATCAATATAGGAATCTAACATTCCACCCTCTTAGAGGCCCAGCGTCCTCGCTGGCCCACAGGCCTAGATCCACCCCCTTGGAGGTCTAGTGTCCTTATTGGCTTACAGGCCTAGATCTACCCCCTTGGAGGCCCAACATCTTTGCTGGCCTGCAGGCTTGGATCCACCCCATTGGAGGCCTAGCGTCCTTACTGGCATACTGATCTAGGTACTGGCTCTGATACCATTTGTAATAGACCAAGACCACCCGCTCATAGATATTGTCTACTTTGGGCCTTGGCCCAGCCAAGCCCTCACGGTTTTGCTCTTCCCACACACTTGCTCGGAAAAACGCGTCTATGGGGGAGAGTCTAACTCTCCAGTCAGTCCTACCGACTTAGGTACTGGCTCTGATACTATTTGTAACAGCCCGGACCACCCGCTCACAGATATTGTCCACTTTGGGCCTTAACCCAGCCAAGCCCTCACGGTTTTGCTCTTCCTACCTTGGAAAAACGCGTCTTTGAGGGAGAGGTATCCATACCCTTATAAGGCCTACTTCTTTCCCCTCTCCAATCAATATAGGAATCTAACAAACATTCTCTCTAATTACTTTAGAATGATAAATCCTTTATTGACTAACTCAAGTATCTCCGTATGGTTCGTACTGCATCTAATTACTAATAACTGAATTATCCTAGGACAATTTATAAGTAGTATCAGAACACAGTAATTCCCGTACGAGATACCTTGAAAATTTCAAATCTAAAGATCAATTATATAACCATGATTATGAACAAATCCACAGACGCATAGGTAATATTCCATTTGAGATTCTCATAGTCAGGTCATTTCAGTGATTTATTCTCTAATAATCACCCATACATTAGTTTAAGTATCACCATACTCTAATTTATGAGACCAATTACTTTCTTCAAAAGAAAGAAACATAATGTGTGCTAGTTTTACTGTTTCAACAATATCTCATCTTGATGAAACTATAACTAGGAACATTTAGGAACAATATGTAAATGTAAATTAAATTTCATAATTATGATCTCATCATCAATTCAATTGCACAGTAATTATTCTTATCTTTACTATTAAAACTTAAAATTTAATTAATTTAATATGGTAAGATAAAGAATGCCTTTTCATTAATTAAATAATAATGTCATGCATTAAATTGCACCCAATTGATTGGTTTCAAAGGCATAAACTAACAATTTCTCACTTGCATTAAAGCCAATCACCTATGTATCAATACCATATCCATCAATATGTCGATCATGTCTCATTTGAGATAATGGCTTAGTGAGAGGATCTGTAAAATTCTCTTCAGTGGGAACTCGCTTTAATGCTATGTCTTTCCACTCCATTATCTCCCTGATTAAGTAAAACTTCTTGAGTACATGTTTAGACCATTGATGGGACCTTATTTCCTTTGACTGCTTAATAGCACCGTTATTGTCACAATACAATACTATAAGCTCAACAATGCTAGGAACCACTCTAAGTTCAGTGATGAACTTTATTATTCAAACCGCTACCTTTGCCACCTCTAACACTGAAATTTACCCTATTTCGGTTATTGATTTTGCAATGGTTGGTTGTTTGGAACTATTCCATCTTACCGCACCACCATTTATTATGAAGATGTACCTTGACTGTGATCTACTATCATTAAGATCTGACTAAAAATTGGCATTTGAATATCCTTAAACTCTCAGTTCAACTCCTTCATAGACCAAGAAAACATCTTTAGTTCTTCTTAAGTACTTTAAAATGTTTTTCACAACTATCCAGTGACACTCACCTAGATTAGATTGAAACCTGCTTGTTATGGTCAAAACATAAGAGACATCTATTCTTGTACATAACATCGCATACATGATTAATCTAGTTGTTGAAGCATATGGAATACAATCTATTTTATCTCTCTCCTCTTGTATCTTTAGACACATACTCTATGAGAGAGAAATCCCATGCAAAATGGGTAAGAATCCCCTCTTGAAATTATCCATGCTAAACCTTTTTAACACTTTATGTATATAGATTGGGATAATTGAAACAACCTCTTTGATCTATCCTTATAGATCTTTATTCATAGAATATAGGTTGCTTCTCCCATATCCTTCATAAAGAAATTCTTAGATAATACGTACTAAAGCATAGGTATGTCATTTTCAATTAGCAATATGTCATCCACATATAGCACTAAGAAAATGATTATACTCCCACTAAGATTCTTATAAACAGATGGTACATCCACATTTTTTATAAAATTAAACTCTTTGATTATCTCATCAAAACGTATGTTCCAACTCTGTGATGCTTGCTTAAGTCCATAAATTGACTTTTGCAACTTGTATACTTAATTGGGAAATCACTTAGCTTCAAAACCTTCAGGTTGTGTCATATACACATCCTCTTGCCAATTCCCATTGAAAAATGATGTTTTGACATCCATCTACTAGATTTAATAATCATGATATATAACTATAGCCAATAAGATCCTTATGGATTTTAACATAGCTACTAGCAAAAAGGTTTCATCAAAATTAACTTCTTGTTTTTTGTTTGTAACTTTTAGCCACTAACCTCGCTTTGTACTTATATACAATACCATCCATATCAATTTTGCTCTTAAAGCCCACTTACATCTAGGTACAATACTATCAAATGCATTCACCAATGTATATATTTGGTTAATATATATAGATTCTATTTCAGATCTCATGGCTTCTTCCCATATTAAAGAATTAGTGTCAAATATTGCTTCTTTAAAATTAGTAGGCTCATCATCTATGAGCGATACATTACCCATCCCCTGCTCAATATGTAGATCTAATCTAATGGCGGGATAATGAATCCTATTAGTGCGTCATGGATTATGTGTCTCTTCAACTCTCAGTTGTACATTATATGTATCAACTTGTTCTTGTTCCATCTCGAAGTGAATTTGTGGTTCTTGAACTTCACTAAGTTATACCTCACTCCTACTATTTTATTTGAAATTAAAATTCTCTTTCTAAGAATGTAGCATATTTTGAGATGAACACTTTTTGCTCAATAAGATGGTAAAATTGATATCCGAAACTCTCTTTTCAAATACCCTACAAATTTGCATTTATTTGATTTAGCTTGAAGCTTATCATATATAGCATGCTTCACATAACCATATCATCCCCAAATATTTAAATATGACATTCTTGGTCTTTTACCATTCCACATCTCATATAGTGTTTTTGTCAACTAATTTGGATGGAACTTTATTTAAAAGGTAAGCAGCAGTTTTAATGGCATGTCCCCAAAAGGAGACTGCAAGGACTGCAAGTCAAAATTGACATAGAATGTCGTAACACTACTCAAAATAACTAGACCTACAACTGTAGCAGTGGTGAATCTAGGTCGATCCTACAGAGTGTGTGTAAAGCTTTTGAAATGAAAATAATTGGTGTCTAGTTTTTTTTAGAAGAGGGTTGGTTTGGTTTAATAACAAAATAGAGTAAAACTAAACTAATGAAAACATTTGAAAATGATGAAATTGATGAATTTTTTATGGATTTAGTTCTTTGGATCAATCTCAACCTACACCCAGTTAAATATATTTCATTGAATTGTTATCCTTATATCTCTCCTTTCACTATTGGTCATAGATTAACAACAACTTCTATTAATCCTAGTTTTTCTTAGGTCATAGTTAACTAAGAAGAGCTCATTATTTAACCCTAGCTATCAGATAACCTAGGAGACATTCTCTAAGTTTAATCAGATAGTCGCCTTACAAATGAGAAAATAGACTAATCTAAGCAATAATCTAACAAGCTTGGATTATTTAACCTAGGTTACGTTATCCCTAATGTTATAATACCATTAGTTGCTACAAATGAATTCAAACATGACCATTACGTATCGTATTTAAAGTTCTAGCAATGGGTTCTCTTAAAAAACAATCCAATAGAGCATTAAGATTATTCTTATATAATACCCAATCCTTACGCACAAGATAACATGAACAATCCAAAATGAGAGTAAGAATAACAAACATAATAAAAAATATGCTTGATAGGGTTCTTCAGCATCAATGTCACCTCTGAACCAGTGTCGAGATGTCTAGCCTTCCATAGGACTCTCTTTAGATGAGAGCCTACTTCACCCTTGATTCCTCTCGAAACCCTTCAAATGTTTCTCTAACTTTTCCCAGACAAAAACATCAAATATTTTATGTCTCTACTATCGCACCTCTTTCTCTTTTATATTAAAAAGCTAGGATTTTAAGTGAGGTGGCATAACCTCACAGTGGTGAGTGGGTGTGTTACGAGTGTGAGTGGTCTGTGACAAATTTCTTTTTTGGCCATAAGCCACCTATAGTCTTCATCTTTGTGTTTTCAACATATAATCATCTTCATGTATTTTCTTGTTTTTACTTAGTCTAATCTTTCTCATTCTTGCTCCATGAAGACAAAGGATTGTGAATCTTTAGAAAATGACTCAAATATGGTACTTTTGCCTTACTGTAGCTCTTTTGCTTCCAAATTGTGCCTAAAACCATATATGAACTGAAGTGACTATCTTTAAAAAATTTTGTATCATTAATCACTAAATGTTATTGAATAAATATAAAATCAATTAAGCACATATCAATTTCCCCCACACTTAGCTTTTGACCATCCTCGGGCAAAATATCATAATGAAAATCATAAACCTAATAACATTTACTCATTTCCCATATTTCCTAAGGATAAATAGTCATAAGTAAAGATGAATAACTTTTAAAACCATAGAAGAATTCAACATGCAACGCTGCTACTCATGATCAATCAATATTCATTGCCTTTATAAACTAAAAAATCTAAAGGTAGACTTGGACAAATTTTGTTTAAATAAGATATATTCATGGGCATACTCAAATTCCATTCATGATCATGACATTCCACAACTTTACAAATCATTTTATTTCTTCACCACTAAGGTTCACATATATGATCATGAATCAAAGGATTTTTTAGGGTTGTAATGTGGACAAGGATAAGGTGAGATGTATATGGTTAAATCATACATGTGAACCTTAGTAAAATAAGAAAAACACTTATTATAATCATCCAGCACAAAAAACTAACATTCACTCACAATTGCGTACATCAACTATGACGAATGTAAAAACTATGTTTCCTACCTTAAAGATAAGCTCTCAGACCACAAACCACATCAAGCATATATCACTCACAAAAGTTGATTATAAACAAGCCTTTATAACTGTAAGGAGTGACCTTTGAAAGCAACATATACCTCATATGCATTATACTCAAGTCACCTATTCATTACAACTTTAAGAGGAGATATTAATCATGAATAACTTTGCAAAACAACTACATTTCCTCCTTAATACTTTTATTCAAACATTTTTCTCTTTTTTTCTTTTCTTTTCCTTTTTTATTTTTCTTTCTTTCTTTTTCTTTCTTTTTCTTTTCAATTGAAAATTGAAAGAAGCTATATCACCATAGCAATTTAATTAATAATACATAAAATAACATCCTAATAGTTATAACCATCCCATACATACGCACACCCCCACACTTATACTTTTGTACATCCACAATCATTAACAATTCACAAATGCTCTACTAGCTTTAAGGCATGGGTAGGAAATTTGGTTCAGTTTAAAGAATATAATGTGGTTAGCACAGAAAGAAAGGATAATAAAGCTCAAGGGGGCTTAACAATAGAAAATTTGTATCAATGAGTAGGCCATTTAGCTAATGTAACTTGTAAAAACAAAGAATGCCTATGTCATTTTCATGTTAATGCATGCGTTAAAAATATGGTCTGAAAAAAAAATTCAAGGCAAAGTCAGGATGTACATGTCATAAAGGTTACACATAAATAAAGACAATCAGACTGATATGGATGTGTTAGTCTTATAAGGCTCAAAATCTCATTGACTTTTATCTACCACTAGTCACTACTCTTCTAAAAATAATGCAGATTAAATAATCACAAAAGCAAAAGTACATACTAAATTTGCCATAGATTCTTTTAATCAATTCACTCTCTAATCATGACTATATAGTTCTAGAAAATGTTTGTTTATTTGTTTTATTCTCTCTTTCATTTTATTGAAAACTTGAAAAAAAAGTAAAAAAAAAACTTAAAAACATACATGCACATAAGAAAGAAATGTAAAAATGTAAAGGAAAAGAAATAAACTTCCCTTAGGTTGCCTCCCAAGAAGTGCCTTTATTTAGTGTCGCTAGTTTGACTCCATACTTTCCTCACGTGACAAAATTATGATCTTCAAGTGTCATAGTTTACACTTTCTCCACGTAAGGTACTTCAGGATAGGGCCTTGGTGGATAATATTTCATATTCAGCATATTTCCTCTCTTTAGATTCTTAATCTCTACTGAATCCCCACACTCTTGAAATATATCAAAAGTCTTTTAACCTTGTTCATCCTCGTTTAATTTCTCCAACCTGCTAGGTAAAGGTAAAAATTCAGTCTTAACAACAAATTGGAACTCAGTATTTACCTCTAAGCTAAAAGATGTATCTTTTCTGCTTAGAGCTCCTTATCCACTTCTTCGATACAAATAAGTCCTTGAGTAGTGAACTCAGATTCTTAAGCTCCTCATATGTAAGGCCTCTATGCTAACATTCCTTGGATACACCTCGGGTTGATATGGTTGCATCTCTTCAACTTGTGAGGCTAGGCGATCGAGAGCTTCTGCAAACTGACCCATTTGGCTTGTCAATTTCTGAATTCTAAAATTTTTATCTTATTAGAATTGCATCTCTTCTTGTTGAAATTGCAAAGTATTAGTAACACAAACATTAAGAATTCCTCTAGAGATGTACCTGACTTTTGTTAGTTTTTCAAATCTTAGACACTAAACCCTGTATCTTGTGAAATTGCCGACATCCTGCTGAAACTGCTGTACACTCTATTGAAGTTGAATATTATTAGCAATCATAATATTAAACATATCTTCCAAAGATGTACATGAATCGTGATAAGAAACTTTTGGTTTATCCGAGAATTGATATGCATCCTGCAAACTATCATGAAAGTAATTTTATTGATTATCTCATCCATAACTAGAGTTAGTATGATCATTCCAATATGAGTTATAGGATTGGGAATAAGAATTATGGAAAAACTTACTTCCGTCCATGTAATTTAATTTTTTTTAAATGCACAAAAATGTAAAAGATAAAGAAATAAATGTAAAAGAAACTAATTAGAAACAAATATATACAAAACATCAATTAAAATTAAAAATAAAAACTAAAGCACCATACTCCCCGATAATGCCAAAATTGACGTAGTGTGTCGTAACATTATACAAAATAACTAGACCTACAAATGTAATAGTAGAGAGTCTAAGACGATCCCATAGAGAGTGTGTGTAAAGTTTTTGAAATGAAAATAATCGGTATCTAGGTTTTTTTTTTGGGAGAGGGAATTGGTTTGGTTTAATAACAAAATAAAGTAAAACTAAACTAATGAAAACATTTGAAATTGATCAATTCATTAGGGATCCGGTTCCTTGATCCAATCTCAGCCTACACCCAGTTAAATATATTTCATTGAATTGCTATCCTTATACCTCTCCTTAAAACTATTGGTCACAGATTAACAACAAGCTCTTTTAATCCTAGATAACCTAGGAGATGCTCACTAAGTTTAATCAAACAACCACCTTATGAATGAGAAAAACATATCAATCTAAGCAATAATCTCACAAGCTCATATTATTTAACCTAGGTTAAGTTATCCCTAATGGTATAATACCATTAGTTATTATAAATGAATTCAAACACAATTATTACACATCATATTTAAAGTTCTAGCAATGGGTTCTTATGAAAAAAAATCCAATAGAGCATCAAGATCATTCTTACACAATACCCAATCCTTAAACGCAAGATAACATAAACAATCCAAAATGAGAGTAAAAATAACAAACATAATATAAAATATGCTTAACCGAGTTCTTAAGCGTCGATGTTGCCTCTGAACCAGCATCGGGATGTCTAGCCTTCCATGGGTCTCTCCATAGATGAAAGCCTTCGTCCCCTTTGATTCCTCTTGAAACCTTCAGACATTTCTTTAACTTTCCCCAGACAAAAACATCAAAATTTCATGTCTCTATCATTGCACCTCTCTCTCTTTTATATTAAAAAGCTAGGGTTTTTGGTGAGGTGGCATAGCCTCACGGTGGTGAGTAGGTGTGTCACAGGACACCTTTACATAGGCGTGAGACGTGTCTTATGCCCATGTAAAATATGTCATTGTCGTGAGTGATGCTTATGGCTGTGACAAGTTTCTTGTTTGGCCATGAGCCACCCACAGTCTTCTTCTTTGTGTTTTCAACATATAATCATCATCTTTATGTATTTTCTTATTTTTACTTGTTCTAATCTTTCTCATTTTTACTCCATGAAGACAAAAAATTGTGAATGTCTAGAAAATGTCTCAAGTATGGCGCTTTCAACTCACGTTAGCTTTTTCGCTTCCAAATTGAGCCTAAAACTATATATGAACTAAAGCGAGTATCTTAAGCATTTCGTATCATTAATCACTAGGTGTTATTAACTAAATATACAATCAATTAAGCATATATTAATGACTCATTATGGAACATATCATATCTAATAGTGTACAATTTCTCCTCTTAGAAACTTCATTATGTTGTAGAGTTGCAAGAGGAGTCCATTGTGAGAGAATCTTATTCTCTTTTACATAACCAAGAAACTCGTGGTCTAAGTATTCACCACCTCGATCTAATCTAAATGTCTTAATACTTTTACCGATTTGTTTATCAACCTCAAGTCTAAATTTTTGAACTTTTCAATTGATTCAGACTTTTGTTTGATCAAGTACACATAAACATATCTAGAATGATCATCTGTGAATGTAATGAAATATGAAAACCCACCTCAAGCACTGTTGGATATGGGCCCACATACATCTGAATATATTAGCTCTAATAACTCAGTGGCATGTTCTCCCTTTCCACTAAAGGGTTTGGTCATCTTTCTTAATAAAGAAGATTCATAAGTTTCATACGATTCATAATCCAAAGGATCTAAATATCCTTCTTTATGTAACTTTGTGATTCTAGTTTTATTGATATAACCTAACCTACAATGCCATAAATAAGATGGATTTTGGTTCATTAACTTTCTTTTCTTACTATTTATGTTAAAAATCATCCTTTCAAGATCTAACTCATACAAACCATTTGTAAGTAACCTAAATCCATAATAAGCATCATCTTTACAAAAAGAACAACTTTTATTCTTAATAAAGACAAATCCATTGAAATTAAAATAAGAAATAAAAATTATGTTTATTGTAATAACAGGAACATACTAACAGTTATTAAGTTTTAACACAAAGCTAGAAGACAAAGCTAAACTACAAGTTCCTATAACTAATGCAGCAACTCTTGCTCCACTGCTAACTTGTAGGTCAACTGTAGATTTTCTCAACGATCTACTCCATGTTAACATCTACATGTTATTACAAATATGAGAACCACATCTAGCATCTAATGCCCAAGTATGTGGAATAAAAGTAGAAAGATTAATCTCAATCATAAACGAACCTGAAGAGACAACTTCTTTAAGCTTCTTATCTTTCAGGGTGGCAAGAGAAGATGGGCAATTTCTCTTCCAGTGTCCATTGACTCTATAGTGAAAACATGTACCCTTGTCATTACTCTTCTTCTTGACACCTCCTTTGGGCTTTACTACACTAGTAGAAGCTTTCTATTTCTTATTTTTATTCTTCTTATATCTCTTTTTCTTACTCTTACATGAATTCAAAACAAGTCTAGAACTCAATTCCTTATGAAGGAAACCTCCGCAATTTTAAGCATGTTTAACAGTTCAGACAATGTCATGTCCTTTTGGCTCATATGGAAGTTCATGATCAACTATGAAAAATTGAACTTAGAGACTGCAACACCATATCAATACTCAACTCATGGTCTATGATAAAACCTAATTGGGCTAATTTTTCAATATCCCCTATCATCTTTAACACGTGCAAGTTAATTGAAGGTCTATTTGCCATCTTGCATTGAAACAACACATTGGAAAATTGATACCACTCCACCCTACTTTGTGCACCAAACAACTCCTTGAGATGCAGAATCATAGTGGGTACATCTATGTTCTCATGCTACTTCTGAAGCTCTAAAGTTATGCTAGCCAACATCACATACGTGGCTTGCTCAACGTCATCAATATAACATTGATACCTCTCCCAAACTTTATCAGTTGTATCTAAACTAGGTTTTGGTTGAGTAGGAGTGTCAAGAACGTACGACTTCTTTTCTTGCCTGTGAACTATTCTCAAGTTTTGAAACCAGTTAAAGTTTGGTCCAGTTAGTTTGTTAGCATCCATGATGCTCCTAAACGTCAGGTTGGTACTCATCTTTTGATTCAATAACTAAAAAACATAAAAGGAGCAAGTATTAGTTTATATCCAAAATCAAATAAAATAAGAACTTTAAAATTATTTGATTACTTCCACTGTTTCATTCAAAACAATAGCCCTCACTATTAAATCAAAAAATTATCAAATAATTTCCTAGCAGGCTAGGATCCCATTTAAAATTTATTGATCTTAAGTTTGCTCAACAAACTAACTGATTAAATTAGGTAGAAAATAACTTTTTTAATCACATCTAATGTGACTCCTACAACTGTTAGATGATAACTCTTTGCCAAAGTATATCATATATATTATTCCTAACCCTGCCTTTAAATTCATACGATCATAAATTTGCTCATCGAAATCATACAAATTTAGTTAAATAAGACCTATTAATTTAAGATAAAACATATCTTGGTAAAAGTGACCTTGAGTTTACTCAACAATCTAAGCAATAAATAGAATTTTGGTTTTATTCTTAAATAATGGAAGGCAACCATCACATTCTTACTGTGTACTTAATATTATTTAAATTTTCAAAAATTTCGGGTCTCTTCAAAATAATATAATCTCATTATATTTATAATTTCAATCACAATCTAATTATGAAGAAATTATTTAAAACCTTTACTTGATTCTAATTATTTATTTGATAACTACTGTAATTTAATAATTCAACTATTGAAAAATTAAACTAAATTACGAAAATATTCCTAAAAAATTTGCCCTTGAAAACAATTTTGAGAAATAGGGAAAACATTTTTTCAATTTTATTAGGAATATAAACTAATTTAATCTTCATTAGATTAATTTAATAGAAATTAAGGTATTAAAAATATTAAAAATCAAATAAAACAAGAGGGGAGGTTGTCTGGTGCGTGTAGACAATGACTGTAGGCTGAGTGTACTGGGTCTACTGGAATCGATGTCTGCTCAGACATGCCCCAAGGGAATGGTTAGCATGTGTCGTACACGCGCCTATCGTCTCCCATGTTCCCCCAAACCTCTGCCCCATCTTCTTCCTATGTTTTTCCAGCCGCTTCCTCTTCAACTGTCAGCTCTCCAACCGCTGGATCTCCAATTACTTCTGTCACACCTTCTGGTCTATCTCTCATGTTTCTCAACTATTGTTTCCTCTCTTTTCTCTCACACCACCACCCTCTGTCGTCACCTGGACTCCTCCGCGAAGTCAACTGCCACTTCGCGCCATCTATCGCACCACCATTCTATGGGCGTATATCCCCCTAGTGACCCTAACCCTTGGTGTTATGAACTACCCAGTGGCATCACCAGCGACGCCACTGGTTGACTGCTTGAACCAGTGGCAACTAGTTCAGTGGTTGAACCAGCAGTAGGTTGCCATTAGTTTCAACCCTTCAACACACAATAACCAACGTAATAAATTTTTCATAATCAAGAAACATGCAAGGGTCAATGTAAAAACAATTACCAGAAGGCAAAATAAAGGCAAAAAAAATGCAGAAGCAAAATAGGGAATACGCATATTTCCACAAGCACATTTAGGTATAAAGAAAACATGCAATATTAACCAGTCTTATTCTCGTTAATTCCATATTAAAAAACAAAGCAGATGTGCTTTTATTGTTTATAATGATAATCGATGGATAAAAATTCTGAAGCAAACAAAAAACAATCAGGAGAAGTAGGAACAAAAATAACGCCATAAAACCTTAATTTTTATCAACATTAATAATAATCAAGCCTCTAATTAAAGTTAAACAATTAAAGGAGGCTTTAATACCACTGTTAGCACAATAAAAATAGAAAAATTTTACGATTTCCTATCGAATCTCGATAGTCGATTAACTTGAATAAAAACATGAATCGTAAAGTAAGAAATTGTACCTGATTCACTTTTCCTATTGAAATCCTTTAAAAGCTTTTCGAATTGTCAACCATAAGTTGTTCACTTATCCAACCTCTGATGGTATCCACAAAGCAACTTCTCAACACTTTGAGAGGAAATAAGTAAGAGTGCTAGCTCCCTAATACTTATACCTATTTATAGAGAAAAGCATTAGGGTTTGTAATTTTTATTAAAATTAAAATTTCTTTATTATAATTAAAGTCATACTCTAATTATAATTAATTTAATTTTAATAAAATAAAATATCTCATATTTGATCCTTAACATTTTTCAAACTTTATAATTATGTCCAACTTAATTAAAATTGACTTTTCTTTCACAAGCTCCTCTTTAATATATGACTCATTAGGTTCCTAATATATTTGCTATAGTTATAAATTCTAATTCTAATTCATAATTAGAATTAGATCAATTAAAACTCTTTTTAATTTATCTTTAATTCTCTAATTAAACAATTTATAATTATAAATCAAGATTGACGTCTAGTAACATGTCATGACCACCTAATATCAGGAATGTCAAAGTGGTTTGACTTAACCTATCTATGTATAGTTATGATATATAATTTAATCTTTTTGTTATCCAATGTTCGAATTAGACTAAATATGGATACAGCATCTACTCTTTTCATCCAATCATGTTTGTTCTTGCTAATTAGTAATTGATTTATAATTGATAGTTGAAAATGCCTTTTCAAATGTCAATTTACACTGGCCGGAGAATTCTATAAATCATTACTATTCAAGAACAGAAGAACATTCTCTCTAATTACTTTAGAGTGATGAATCCTTTATTGATTTACTCAACTATCTCTATATGGTTCATACTACATCCAATTACTACCGACAGAATTATCCTAGGACGGTTCATAAGTAGCATCAAAATATAGTAATTCTCGTACGAAATACCTTGGTAATCTCAAGTCTAAGGATCAATTATATAACCATCATTATAAGAAAATCCAAAGGGACATAAGTAATATTGCATTTAGGATTATCATAGCCGGGTCATTTCAGTAATTTATTCTCTAATAATCACTAACACTTTAGTTTAAGCATCCTCATATTCTAATTTATGAAATCAATTACTTTCTTTACAAAAAGGAAACATAATGTGCACTAGTTTTACCGTTTCAACAATATTTTGTCTTAATGAAACTATAAATAGTAACATTTAGGAATAATACATAAATGTAAATTGAATCTCACAATTATGATCTCATCATAATTTAAATTACATGGTAATTATTCAAAGGATTTTTTACGTTTAGTATTAAAGCATTAAATGTAATTAATTTAATACACAAAGATAAAGAATATCTTTTCATTAATTACATAATAATATCATACATTAAATTACACACAACCGATTGGCTGTAAAGGCATAAAATAACAACAGAATCATATGCTAACATAAAAAGGGCCCAAGTCCAGATTGTGCAGTTGGTTTAGGTTGGAAACTCCTGGTACTATCACCGTTATAACTAAACATTCAAAAGTAGTTGTAAAAGTTAGGTCAGTGAAACTCCATGGAAGATGAAGCTTCAAGCTCCCTAGGATCCATGGACCAAAAGATAAAAGTGATAAATATGTAATGGATTCTAAACAAAGTTGCACCACGAAGGAAAATTTTATGCAGGTCGTAGGAAACCATGCCTAATCTCCCATGTAAGAGAATACTAGCAACAACAGTTATTGTTATTGAAGAACTTTCTAAAGACGATAGATAATTATGAGATCTCCATATTTAAAATTCTCAAGCAAAAGAGAAATTTAAACAACATGGTAAGCTATTACTGAAGGGTTTATTATCATGTCACTGAAAATTAAGCAGTATTTATATAATTGTTCAACAATTTGCTGATATCAAAAATTTAATGGAAGGGGATTCAAAAGTGAAACTGCAAACGCATTAACAACAATGATGTTTCAAATTTGGACCCACGATAATTCGTAGTCAATATATCTAGAAACAAAGACCAGGAAAGGAAGATCAATTTTAAAATGAAACATTAATAGTAGTAAAGTTGCTTCAAAAGACTAAAATGGCTTTATATCAATGTTAAGAACTCGCTTAACTCGAAAATAGGATCTCGTCACACGTCAGTTAGCGAAAAAATCTTCTTAATTGTTTTTACTTTTCTCCTTTTTGAAAGAACCTACTTTTAAAGATTTAATAGAGATCACCACCCTCTAGATGTTTTTTGAATTAAAATAAAGGGGGTTCTCAATTACAAAAGGGTAAGAACCCTTATCTAGGAATAATAATTCTTATTTAGAAAAACAACCTAGCAAAAGAGTCATTTGAAAATAGGGAAAAAATAATGTTACTTCCTAATTAATAGGAAAACATTAAAACAGAAATCCTAAAGTTTAGCTATGAAACATGAAAGTTGAAATTGTTTGACTATGGTTCTCCATAATATTGTTGTTTGCGGTTGTATTTCTTTTCATTAATAAAGGCATCCACAACATTATTCCACTTTTAGAGCAAGAGCTTACCCTCAAGCTCGAATTCAAGATAAGATTTCAAAAACTCAACCAAACGAATCCAAGTAGCTTCATCCAATGGTAATCTGACCTATTCGACGAACTCCAACAACACTTTGATTAATTTTGAAACAAAAAATAGATTAAGGTCAAGGAACGTGGAAGAAATACTAGCAAGAGGAACACCTTTATACTCCTTAAGTAATGAAATGTGGAAAACATCATGAATCTTACTATACTTTTGGAAGTTCTAACTAGTAGACAACCTCACCAATCTACTACAAAACCTTGAATGGACCATAGAACTTAGGAGCTAGCTTATGAACAACCCTGTTTCCCAAAGATCCTTGTCTATAAAGTTGCAATTTCAACTAAACAAAATGTCCAGGTTCAAATGATAATTCTCGATGATGTTAGTCATAGGCCTGTTTCATTCGACGTTGAGCCTGTGGTAAACGGAGATGTACTTCAACCAAAAGAGCATCTCTCTCTTACAAGGAACAATCAGTCCCCTCCAAACCAATAGAACTAGGTTTATAGGACAGCAAACAAGGAGGATCACAACCATAAATAACTCAAGAGAGCATTATGCCTTAAGAATGATAAGCAACTTTATAACAATACTAGGCCTAAAGAAGCCAATCAACCAATTTTCTTGGTTGATCTCCACTAAAGCAAAACCAATGAAGATACAACTTAATTATGTTGTTCACTACCTCAGTTTGACCATTCGATTGAGGATGATAATTAGAGGAAAATGTTGAAGTAGTACCACTTAATTGAAACAATTCTTTCCAAAATTTACTAGTAAAAACTAAGTCCTTATCACTAACAAAAGTTTTTAGTAACCTAAGCAAATGAAAATTTTGAGTGAGCAGATCATCTATAAAATTCATGGAAATATTAGCCCATACATGCGTTGGAATTGGAAGGGCCTGTAAGAGATTAGCCTATGTAGATTGTTCCAATTATTTTGATGAAAAATATAGCAGTTTTGGATAAATGTCTTGATAAATGCTTTTATTGCTTGCAAGTGAAAACCATCTTGGACATGGTAGAGTGTCCTCTGGATACCTTTGTTTATGGAGTTATGAATACTAGAGATGATGGAGAGAATCAAAGAGGAATCTGTTGGAAGATTTACCCGACCCTTAAACATCACCAACCCATTTGTGAAAGCCCAATTTGAGTTTGATGTTCCGGATTGAATTTTTTGAACAAGTGCCCACAGCTCTGTTGATTTGAGCCTATAGTTATGTAATAAGGTGACTCGTGGACTTAAAATACCACAAAGGAGAAAAGTTTCGTCATCGCGCCTAGATAATGTATCTGTTGCATGATTTAGAGATCCAGCCTTGTAATATACCCGAAAATCAAACCCCAACAACTTACTAACCCACTATTGTTAAGGAGAAGTGACAAGCAATCGTTCCGATAAGTGTTTTAAGTTGTAGTGATTAGTTATGATAAGAAATGATCTTCCCTACAAGTATAGTCTCCGGTGTTGGACTGCTCTAGTTAAAACGATTAGTTCTCGTACATAGGCTGGCAATTTCAAAAGTTGATTAACTAGTCTCTGGCTAAAGAAATCAATCGGTGTCCTTATTGTTGTAAAGCAATGCCAATCTCCATTTTGAATGCATCACATTCAACTGTAAAGCCAAGATCAATGTTTGGTAATTGCAAGATTGGATTAGTGGAGAGGGCAGTCTTCAAGTTAACAAAAGTCATTTCGACTGCATTGTCCTAACGAAAGGCATACTTCATCAACAGGTTGGTTAATGGAGCAACCATCGTGCTATCATAACATCATGCCATACTTCTATACAAATCTAAGGAAGACGTATAGAGCCTTGCGGTCTCGATTTAATTGCCATTGACAGTTCCAATTTGAGCACAACTTGGTCGCTTATAACAGTATATGTGCTTCCTGAGTCAACAAGGATCCATATTGGTTCCCAACTATCATCGCTTGCAATTGTATAGTTTGAAAGTTCTTTATTCCCGTAATTGCCTCTCCACAACAACCCTTAACATTTCCATTATTCCCGCAGTGAACATGTCAATCTGTTGGTCCACCCTTACCGAAGTTGCTCTTGTAAAGATGGTTTGAAATTGGGGTTGATACTCTTCCGTAGTTCCAGTTTGCTTAAGATTGATCAAATCTCCTGATAGATTGCTTATCAGTGGGACCTAAACTTAACAAGACAATATGATTTGAATTCGGCCCAACTAAGCCCATGTTTCTCCCATTCCAATCTACATTATCATAGTTGCGCCTCTTCATATGATGGTTGGTTGATGAAAAATTGTTCGCATCTGTATAACCATCACAAATGATCCTCAATTCCATTAGGAAGGGAATTCCAACCTGCTATATTGGGTATGATCGTAGCTCGCTGTGCAACAACCTAATGCTCACCTAATGATTCTATTAGGGCTGGTTGGCGGCTACCTGTGGATATCTCTTTTCCTTACTGGAAGAGAGTAGCTCCATCAAGCTCCTCAATTCCCCGAACGTCATTCTTGATCTCGTGCACCTCCTTGCTATTGTTCGTGAGCTTCTGATTGTCATAGGTCCGTTCATAAGATCTATTTTGAAACCTTTAATAGTGATTTGTAAGAGATCACCAATTCTCCTCTATATGTTTCTTGACTCAAAACATGGATGATCTTTATAGAATATAGTCATCCCTTTTAAATAGACGAGGATCCCAACTATAAAAGAGTAAGAATCCTTATTTAAGAAAACTACTTAACAAAAGAGTCATTTGCAAATAAGAAATAATATTCTTACTTCCGAACTAATAGAAAAACATTAAAATAGAAACTTTAGCTAAAAAGCAGAAATGTGGAAATCGTTTTGACTACGCCTCCGCATGCTGCTACTGTGCGCGGTTGTATTGCTTTCCAATAGAGGCGTCCAAAGCAGTCAACCTCCATCTCATCAACGAACCTCGCAAATTTGGCTTCTATTGCAGAATCCCGCAACTGTACTGCTAAGATGCACGAATTGGACCTCTACCGCATTGCTGACAGTACCCGAAAACTGCTTTGATCGAAGGCACAGGGAATTTTCACAGTGCAATATACATACAAAAAACACGCCATTTTGATAAAAACAATTTACACAAAACACGCCATTTTGATTAAAACAATTTTGGAAGTGCAATACACAAGCACTACACACGACAGAATTATCAATATAGATAATGATTCTCTTGTTTTAGACTTGAGCAACATCAATTCGAAAGTAACTGTACACTTTTAGTACAGGATTCCTGTGTAAGCAAACAGATATCTTGACATGAACAGAACAAGCGATATTAATTGTTAGATTGGTTATATCGTATGAGCTTTAATTATACTCGAGTTTTACATTTTCTCACACCTCCCGAATCATTCCACAATCCATTGTTCAACACCGTTGTCTACACGTATTCTAGTGCTACTGCAATTGAAGGGAACAAACTTCGTATGCATCTTTCGAGGAATCCATAAACACTACGATAATTCCTACAAATGATCAATATGCCCATGATGAACAATTATCATCTTTTAGTATAATAAAATTTCATATAATAACCATTCCCCCAATTAAAATGTATTTAAGAAATCTATTTGATAAAATAATATAGAACTATGGAAGTGTCCTTGATCATCCAACAATTAACCTAGAACTCGATCTAATCCAATTTGGGTGCAATTCCACAAGCTACTGTTGGAGTTTTGGATAATTGAAGGGCTGAGCTTTCTTACTAGCTCCCTAGGAAAACCTTTATGCATGGATTCCCAAACGACACGTATGAGAGGATTGGCTATGCTAAGGTATGTATCAAAATACTTAAAGCATCATCATTGCCTGATTAATTACCTCTTATGCGTATGACTGATACTGGTGAACTTAGCAAACATTTGTGCATATCTCCTACCCCTGGCAACCGAATACATCCTCTAAGAAATGGATCCCTACTGGTCGAACTTTCCAATCCACTTGGCATGATGAATTAATGGTGGGTGCTATTGGAATGGTTCACTGTGAACAAGTAGTTAATGAAGTTACAATTATTTGTGGTAAAGAGCATATAACACTTGTTAGTATGCATAAATCGCAGAATTTGGTTAGGGTGACAAACTCTCCACAGTTGGTTATTAAAAAGGAAGGAAAGGATCATGACGCTACTGATATTTCTAGCCCCTCTAAGAACAGGACAATGCAAGTAGCAAAGATTATTACCTCCCGTGAGCAAAGAACAATGATGCCTGAAAGTGGTAGAATAATGGTGGAAACCAGTTGTAGCATAGAATAGGCAGATGCATATATTAGCGCAGCAATCTAATGGTCTTCAACTAGTTGGATTGAGGACTAAACAAGTTGACACACTTATTTCTCAGGGAAAGACAACTCTTGACAATTCCAGTGCAGACAATGTGGAGAATCTAGATCATGGGGCGAATGATTTCACCTACCAATATTTGGAGCACTGTCGGAAGGATTAGGCCAACATGTTGTCTCCAGTAGCAACTGTTGGGCTAACTAATAACCAGTGGACAATGGTCATCGAAAAAACAAAGGATAGTGATACCCCATTAGTTTTAGACCATGTCCCAGACATCCTTGGCGATTTTTGCCTGCAATCCAAATTTGCAAAAAGGAAATCCGGTAGGAAGAGAAAGCAAAATCCCAAATACCAGTAATGATGAATGAGCCTTCCCATGAAAATGAAAGTTCAGTAGTGCCTATAATTGTATCTTGTTGTTGTTGTCTATTTTGCAGATAGTTATGCTAGCTTCCTTAGGTACTTTTGGTTCTTGGGTCATATTGCCATATGATGGTAGGTGTCACAAAGTTCTGCTTTGGACTCGAACTTTTACCACAAGTCACGTCCACCTTCGCACGGCAATCCTGCTTCGGTCCGCTTAAGCAAGATTTAGCCTTCTAACATAAATGTCACCGAACAATTCCATTAGCCCTCTAACACCCCACGCGCACACAAGTGTTTAAAGTGTTTCTCTCATACATAAAATAACACAAGTATATAACAGAGTAAAGAAAGCAATAAGATATATATATATATATATATAGCCGAAGCTACTCTTTCATTAACCCTCAACAAAATGTTAACAAAAGATGCAAGTACATCTTTCTCGAAACAATTACAAAGAACTCTCTACTTAAAGCCCTTACAAGGAACTCCCTACTCTAATCCCTAATAATGAGAACCCCCCAAAAGCTCTCAACTCTCAAAGCTCTCTCCTCTGAGTGATTTCTCTCAATGAGTGAATCTCTCAATGATTAAATCTCTCTCTCTCCTCTAATGAGCTATTTATAGGCTGTTTTTGCTTGGAAAGCAAGTTCAAGATCTTTAAGGATGTCCACAATCCTAGTTAATCCTATCAACTAAAGATTATACTACATCACACCGACTAATGGGAAGACATCCCCTTTCCCTTAGGACTCTTCTAATTGGCTACATTACATCAAAATCTAATCAAGTAAAAATTACATGCCAACTTGGAAGATTGCATCTATTTCCTTGAAGATCTCCGCTATCTTTAGATGATTCTCCTACCTGATCTTTATCTCTTAGATTTGATAAATCTTAATGTGATCTTCAAGTTGATCTCGCCATGTCATCATGTGTCACATCACCTACAATTGCCATATCACTGCTGATGTATTTTCCAAGTCACTAAGGCCTATCCGCACATAGGTCCATCAATACACGTCCATAGACAAGTCCATCTTCCATGATCAAGCTCACTCATGGTGAAGTCTCGTCACTCCATGAATAAGTACAAGTTATAATCCGAGTTAGTATAAAACCTCACATGTTTTACATACCTTTGACCTGCCTCGCCGAAGCCAAGTGCCCTCGCGTACCCTCAGGTCTCGCATGACTTAGTTTACCAACTCCGCATGACCTCGCATTCAAATCTCACGTCTTGTTGAAGATTTCTTCTAATGCGGGTCTACGCATGTGCCTGCGTATCGAATCTTGCCTACACTCGAGATCTTTACTGATACTTCCCGCATTCCTTGCCTACTTAGCCAGTTCCTCAGGTTTTGCTAGCCAACTCGCAAGACTTCGCCTTTTCCCTTGTCAACACGCCTTCCTCGTGCCGACCTACGTGCTAAGCATTGGCCAAGGCTCACCAACACTTGCACGATCCCGCAGTCTGAACTTAGGGGTCTAATAAACCACCTCCACTAGAAGAATTCGACAACCTCATCGAAATAATTTGTGGGCACTCCTCCACGAGCGGTTTCCTCAAAGACTCCTTCGCCAACTATCGAAGACTGGAGCAAGCCTTCTCTTCTATTGGCACCTTTCCCACGTACCACATCCTCTTTCTGTCAAGTTTGTTTTTGCATAAGTCCTCCTCCAGAAGGCTCATAACATTTAAATAGGCGATGTTGTTAAAGGCTCCTTCCCCCGAGTCATCTTCAACACTCCCTCCTTTGTCCTTCGCAACTATGGAGTTCATCTGCTCCTCGCCCTTCTTCCTCTTCAGGCATTTTCGAGCATAATGCGGCCCTTCACAAATGAAGCATGCAACCTGTCACTTCAATTTCTTTTTCTTATGTTGGGAAGATTCTCCCACCTTCTCTTTGCCATCCCGAGTTTCACCATTTTTCTTACCCTCTCTGCTGGGTAGATTTGGTAGTGGCAATTGGAGATCTACTAAGGCATCTGCCACTGCTATTGCGCTAGGGAGGTCCTTCAAATTCTACCTCCAAAGCTCCATTTGTGCTCAACCTTGCAAGATGCTAATGATGTAACACCCCGTTACCCTAGGGTACGCACCGGAACGCCCGTAGGTCATTCTGACACATATCCTAAGATAAGGGAACGCTACGTGCAATCTCTACAGTACTCCACATGGCATCACATACATTTAAATAATTAAAGATGTAACTGTAAATTACAAGATTTTTAAAACCAAAATCC
>JAOQMS010038613.1:0-14290 GCA_027563885.1 Erythroxylum longipes | reverse complement strand
AATTATTTGCAACCTACTTTATTGATTTGGTATCAGAGCCAATTTCAATGGCCAATCCAACTACATCTTTTTCTTCTCCTTGGAGTCAACTGCTACTGTCCCACCACAAATCATGTCACCCATCCTAGCCTCCTTTTCTTCCAGTTCTTCTTCAATTATACCTACACATGTGAATCAAACTTTTTCCATTAAACTCAACTCCAAAAATTATGTTGCCTGGAAATTGTAGTTTACACCTTTGCTTAATTTTTATGACCTTCATGGTGTACTCCATGGGACAGAACTAGCACCCTCAAAAGAGATCTTGAACCCATCAACAAATCAACTAGAGATAAATCCAGCCTACGCTGCCTGATTCACGAATGATCAGATTTTATTCTCTTGGCTACTATCATCTATTTTTGAAGAGATCTTTCCCCATCTCATCGAGTTGCAATCTTCATCTAAATTTTGGCTTTCTCTCACTGCTGCTTATGGTGTTTTAAGCTATGCCCAGCGCACTCAATTATATATTGAGCTTTATAATCTCTACAAAAATGATAAATCAATTTCTGAATATCTTCATTAAGCAAAATCAATTTCTGATTCGTTGGCGCAAGCTGGTCAACCTGTTTCTCCTTCAGAATTAAATTCCATTGTATTTTGTAAGCTTGGAATAGAGTATAACGACATCATTGGTGGTTTACAGCAACGAGCCTCACCTGTCTCCTTCAATGAATTACATGGTCAATTGGTAGCTCATAATCTACTCCTCATAGTGCAACAATCTTCCTTACCTACTGTTAATCTAGTCTAGCATCACAATTCCCCCAATTTTTCTAGCCAAGGACGTGGTTATGAATTATGAATTAGTCGGTTGATGGAATTGTTATGAATATGTTAAGCATCATGTGTTATGCTAGGCTTCAATTTCTCACTTTCACTTCAGTGTTTCCTTTCAATATTCTGACTTTTATCTCTTTCTTTTCTTGGACTTGGTCATTTCGGTTTGACAGAATGACATTTGATAAGATAACTCTGAGGTTTCACCATGCGAGATCTTTTGTTAATGTGGCTGATAATGTTTGGTATGAAGGTGGTCTTATGAATGAAATTTAATTTGATCCAGACTTACTGAGCTATTTTAAACTGGTTAATGTATGTAAGAGAAGTGTGTATTATAATGTGAAAAGGATATTTTATCTTATGCCTAATTTTGAACTATGTAATGGTTTGAGGGTTGTTCAAGATGATGCTAGTGTGTTATATATGGTTAGTTAGATGATGAGTACAGGTGGTATTGATATTTATATTGAACATAGTGTAGATATCCTTGTTGAAATGATTAAGGATAAATGTAAAGAGGTTAATCAGGGTAATGTGGTTAAAGATAATGGTGAGGATGTTAATAATGAAGGGGAGGTAATATAGGTAATTTAGACAATGTGTCAAATGTGGAGGATGAAAATGATGCAAATATGGAGAATAAAGATGATACAAATATGGAGGTTGAAGAGGGTGAAGATGATGAAGAGAATTTAGAGCTAGGAGATGAAGGTAATGGTCCGGATGAAGATGATGAGATAATGGACAACATGAACCTAATGTAAATGATGCAAATGATGAAGATGAGGTATTTTTCTCTGAATATTATGACAGTGATAAATATGGAGAACTTGTTAGTTATATAGATGATATGGTAGATGATGTTACTAGGAGAAAAAGGAAATACCCTATTTATGATGAAAATGCAGTTGAGCCTTACACTGAAGTAGGGATGATTTTTTTTATCATTTGTAATTTAAGCGTGCAGTGAGTTTGTTGTTTATCAAAACAAAGAGGGCTGTCATGTTTACTAAAAATAAGATTAAATTTTTTGAAGGTAAATGTAGGATAGAGAAATTCTTTTGGTATATATATGGAAAATTTGATAGAAAGCTGCAGTCATTTCAAATTAGAAAATTTAGGAACACTCATGATTGTAATAAGGTATATACAAATCCTAGGATGAACACCATCATCTTATCTAAATTGTTGAAGGATAAGCTTACAAGGGAGTCATTTTTGAAGAATGATGATATCAGATTTTACGTTAAGGATTGTTTAGGTGTTAAAGTGTTCATGAGTACGTTGAGAAGAGCAAAGAAAAAATATTAGCCAGTGTTGTGATCAACATTGAAGAGGAGTTTGGGAAGCTTTGGTCTTATGATGAAATGATTAGGCAGACCAATCCAGGAAGCACTATTACATTGATAGTTTCTCGACCAATTCTAACATCTCTAGCTGTATTTGAAAGAATGTACATATGTTTAGAATCTATTAAATATAGGTTTAGGCATAGATGCAAGCATTATCTTGGCCTAGATGGATGTTGGCTGAAAACCAAAACTAAGGTCGAATTTTATGTGTTGTGGGAAGAGATGGAAACAATCAAATGTTTCCTGTTGCTTGGGCTATGGTTGAAGTTGAGTCGACAATCACCTGAAAGTGGTTCATTGAAAGGCTGAAAGACGATTTACCTCACTTGGGCTCCTGAATTGGTTGAACTATAATGAATGACCAATAAAAGATAAAAGTTTCACGTCAATATTGTTTTTACTTTCATTGAGAGTGTAACTGTTATGAAATATGCATATTTGTGTCCACATGCCTATTACCATGGTTATGTTTTCCCTTGCAAAGACTTGATAGAGCAATTGTCGATTTATGTCCAGATGTTAAGCACAGATTTTGTGCTAGACATGTTTATGTGAATTGGCATAGAAGAGGATATAAAGGGGAAAATATAAAGATGAGGTAGTTATGTGAGGCCTTCAATAAGACCCTAAGTGATGCAAGGAAAATGTCAGTTTTAGGGTTGTTTGAGCATATTAGAAGAGAATTAATGAAAAGAATTGTGAGAAAAAGGAAAGAGGCTGCCAAATGGAAGGGAAATTTAGGGCCAAGAATATGGGAAGCAATTGAGAAGAGTGCCATGATTGCTTGACATTGTTCAGTACATCATAATGGAAAAGGAGGGTATGAGATTGATCATGGACAGAACAGATATGTGGTGAGGCTTCAGAACAAAACATGTTCTTGTAGGAGATATACTCTCTCTGGCATTCCTTATGCACATGACATATGTGCTATTAGAGACAATAGGGTTAATATTGAAGAGTACACTTCTAGTTGGTTATAAAAAACTGAATACGTCAAAGCATATGAGAAGGCAATTCAACTGATGCCTAGTATGAAGGACTGGCCTATTAGCAATGAAGAAACTATAAGGCCACCAGAATTCAAATAAGGGTTTGGTAGGCCCAAATCAGCTAGGAAAAAGGGCATTAATGAGTCTCAAAAGAATACAAAAGTAACCGAAAAGCAAAAAGATGACCACGTGTCTAGGAGGGGCATGATCATGATATGCACCCACTACCATTCAGAAGGGCACAACAAAAGAGGCTATCCTTAGACTGGTAGAGACGTAATTTCTATGCTATTTTGTCTTTTTATGGTATAACTAAGATTCTTTTCCATAGTAGTGGTAATCTTCTAGGTTTTTTTATTCCATTCTCACTGTTATCAATAGTAGGTTCCAACCTAGTTTCAAAATCCGAACCCAGACCAGTCAACTCATTCCCATATAGATCAAAACATAATGAACTCACAGTCCCCTAAAAAACATATCCACAGTTCAAACCAACACTGAAATTCCAGCAAGTGCCTTTAAATATGCATCTAACAATGTTGAAAGGGGAAAGAAAGGTAAAAGAAGAGCAAATGCCTCTGCTTCTGCCTCTGCCTCTGCTACTGTGCCTGTATCTACTGGTGCTACAACTACTTCAGGTAATGCTAACACCTGAAGTACTGCTCATGTATGTGGAACTGCAAATGCAACAACCTCAGTTGTTCTCCCAACACTTGGAGGTGCTTTAGAAACAAAAAATATCTGTGCATCTTCAAAGGCCACCACAAAAAACCAAACCAAATGGAAAAGAGGGTCTGATTAGGGTGTTGCAGATGATTGAAGAAGATTGAGGATGTTTGGTGCCGGCAGATGTAGTCTAAATTTTCAAGTGAAAATTACAGGAAAAAGACATGTCATATACTCTTCTCTTTAACAAGAAGCAAATGGAAAGTTCAAGAAACGGATGGAAGGAATGTGCATATACACAAATGAAACCATAGGGTTACAGATGCTAAATGTAAGTGTTAAATATTTGCATTCTTATTAAACATTAATTAATTCATACAACTTAAAATGTTTGCATTTTATCTACAACCTAGAAGGAGAAGTCAGAGACTACTACACCTTGGGCAGAAATTAGTAAAGAGGAAGGAAGTTGTTACTGCGCATGTGAATTCAAGCCAAGAAAGTCAAATTGCATCTTCAAAGGGAAAGGAGAAAATGTAAACTTAACATTTAATTGTTAGTGAACTGAACGATTTTGTAATATTTGTATACTGAACAATAATAAATTGTAAGGATCTTGTTTTAAATTGCATTTCTTTTAGGTTTTTTCCTTTTGTTGAAGTTCATGAATGGGTTACCAAGCGTGATGGAAGTTTGGTTGGAATTGACACATTATTTGCAATGTTAAAAGTTCTCAAGGAAACCTTAAAGTCTATGGTCTGAAAAAGATGATAAGCTTTTTGTAGTAAAGTGTTGGTCCCTTTTATTTTCATCGTTTAGTCTTAAATTGAGATCAGAGTCTTGAATTGAGATCAGATCATCAAGTAACCATTTTATGTAGTATATTATAAACCAATAAGTATGAATTGCATTTCTTTTAGGTTTTTTCCTTTTCGTTAAAGTTCATAAATGGTAGAACATGTATGTTGTTAATAAAAAGAATTGGAATTATAAGTCTATTAAACATCTTTGTCTCCTCATAAATAATTTGATGACTTATAAAAAAACTTAGCAATTATGTTAATCATTAGAGCTAAAGTACGAATGACATTTTTTATAGTAGTCAATTGTTACCTCCTTTAACTCCTTTTAACTACTAACCAATACTCCATCTTGATTGATTAAAGATCCTATTTTGTTCCTATTCTTCGTTACCATATGTTGAAACATTAAGCATCTTTAGGCTAGACATCAAATATGTTTAGGCTAGTACATAAAACATCAAACCTGTTTAGGGTAGAACATCAAATTGTGAATACAACAGATGTTGAAACATCTAACAATTGTACTTTCCAACATCAAGTTAGGTGAATTACATTTACACATTGTTCTAGTACATCAAACCATTTCTAGGTAAGGCTTTAAAGGTACAACTATTGCCTATATTGCCTTCATTATTTAGACTAACAAATAAAAGCAAAACTACTAAACATAAGCTTAAACAAGCAAAAATTTTTGAACACTTTGCTGAATATGTTTCGTTACTACTTTTCGTGCAACTAACTCATTCTTCAACTTTAAATTTTCTGCAATCCTTTCAACCTGCAAAACATCTACTACATTTTCTCTTAACTCTGCCAATTCATCCTTCAATAAGTTACTTTGACAATATAACATCTTCTCTCTGTTTTTCAGCTTTAAAATAATCTGTCTTGCTCTTAGACAAAATCTTTGATCATGCCATTCATGAAATCCACAAACATTTTCACTCTACCATTAAAGGAAAAAAAGCAATTTGTTAACGAAATATATGAACATATTTAGCTAAAACAACGTAAAAATATACCAAAATTTTAGGAAATAGTCGACAACTATAAAACCTTTTTCCTAGATTTTCATCAGTCTATGAAGTCTATCTAAGTGCTTTCAAGTTACAGTAACAATATTTAGCCTCTCTGTCATAGTCCTATTCAACTGGGTAACTTGAAGAAATCAGCTTGTATAACCTCAAATCAAGCTTAGAACACGTCCCCTACTGCCAAAGATGAAAATTTTAAAAATTTCAACCCATCACAAAATCAAAACCAAGAAAACAACAAACTGAATCCTCTAATCAACCTCGTTACCGTGAAGAACTATATACTTGAGCTCATTCTCAAGTATTACAGCACAATGTTGTAATGTTGATTGTGCATCAATTGATAGCTAAATGATGTCTATACAACTAAATTTGTTTGCTCCTAAGAATCTGTATCTCTTCCATGAATGTCATACTTTATCTTAAACCCAGCGGATAGAGATAAACAAAACATGGATAACCACCAATGAAGCCAAACCAAGTGACATAAATCATATCCTACGTACAATGTCAAGTAGATGGGGAAGAGAAAACTTGATCATATCCTATATACAAATGTATAATAGAATTGAACATGAAAACAATTATAATCTACACGCTATTCAACCCTATAATCAAACTCATTTAAAGAAGATAAAGTAATTTACCTACATGTAACATTGTTATGAAACTTTCCATAAAAAGGGAAAAAGGGCAAAGGAATAAAGTGAAGATTCAAACATTATAAATTATATACAAAAATTAAAAGGGAGCATGCATCACTACCTATTTGGGTTTTCAATCAAAGCACATGTATGTTTCAGATCTCTAAAAACCAAACCACCCATTCACCTCCAACACTAAAGGAGAGAGCTCACACTACATAGAAGGCACAAGTGAGATTGGAGTGAAGGCACATGCATGAAGTGATGATACGTGCAGGGATTGGAGTGAAGGCACAACCAAGAGAAGAGAAAGAGGGTGAAAACAAGTTTCAGAACAAAATGGTTGATTTAGGGTTGAAGAGTAGAAATTTAAATGAATTTAAAATTTTTCTTAAATTCCACCTGGCCTCGACAATAATTTATGTGTTCTTAATGTGGCATCTAAAGACTAACTGACCTGTATGTAATAGCGTGTGTAAAACATGCCCTAATTTTTGTCCAAAAAAGTCTTAAAATGAGCAGACTCGTGAAATTTTAGACCTTCTATGAGTAAGTTACAAGTTTAAGTCACAAAATAATCAAACTCAAAAAGGTTAAGCCCTAATTTGGGCTTTTAGCCCTCGTTCGTAGCCTTGCTTATTGAGATATTATGTGAGTCTTTCATACCAAGCCCTTGGTGCTTGCTTGAGACCGTAAAAAGCCTTCTTCAGCTTAAAAACATGATCTAAACGGGCTGAATCACTAAATCCTTTGGCTACTCAACATATACCTCTTCCTATATAAACCCATTCAAAAATGCACTTTTTCATCTATCTGATAGAGCTTGAAGCCTTTCACACACTCTATACCCAACAATAGTCTAATAGATTCAAGTTGTGCCACTGGTGCAAAGTTTCGTCGAAATCTATTCCTTCAATTTGGGAATAGCTTTAAGCCACTAACCTTGCTCTATTTATAGTTACATTGCCCTTTTCATCTGTTTTATTACAAAACAACCATTTTGTTCTAATCACTTTCACATCTGATGGTCTTGGGACCAACGCCCATACATCATTTTGTGCAAATTGAGTCAATTCTTCTTACATAGATGTTGTCCAGAACTCATCTTGTAAGGCTTCTTTAACATTTTAGGCTCGAATAAAGAGGTGTGGCACAATATGCTGCGAGTTCTTGGTAATCCATTCTTTTTCTTTCTCTTGTTTTTCTTCTCTTGCTGACATCTCCAATATCGTTCTCTATTGGATGACTTTTTCTAATTCGTGAAGGAGGATCCTGGTTCAAATCAGCTTCTCTCTATCTTTGAATATTTAAAAGAACTATTTCTTCATCAGGTCTCTTAGTGGATTCATCATCCGAAGCAATTAACAATTCTTCTGTTTACGCAGTTACTTCACTAGCAGCAGCTAACTGCAGATTTGGGCAATTTTTGATTCTTGTATCGTTGCTTTGTTTCAACTGGTTTGCAAGGCTGGTTTTGTGAATTTTCTTTTGCCACTTGACCATTTAATAGATACACATCATCTATCACTACGTTTATGGTCTTTAGCACTTGCTTGGTTCTTTGATTGAACACTCAGTATGCTTTACTATAAGTTGAATAACCAATGAAGATCCCTTTATCACTTTTGCTCTCTAATTTTACGAATTGTTATCAATTTCTAAGAATATAGCATTTACTGCCAAAAACATGAAAATAACTTACATCTGAATTCTTTCCCTTCTAAAGTTCATACGATGTCTTGTTTAAAATCCTTATAAGATAAACTCTGTTGCATATATAGCATGTTGTGTTAACTGCTTCAGCCCAAAATCGTATAGACATCTTTCTTCCATTAAACATAGATCTGACCATTTCTTGAAGGGTTCAATTCTTCCTCTCGGCAACTCCATTTTGATATGGAGTTTTAGGTATTGAAAATTCTTTTAAGGTGCCATACTCATCACAAAAATCATTGAAGCTTGCATTTTCAAATTCCCTTACGTAATCTGATCGAATTCTCAACACTATCATATTTTTCATATTCATGACCTGCACACATAGGCTTCTAAAAGCCTTGAATGCATCTTCTTTTTCTTTTAAAAATGATGCCTAAGTGTATCTAAAATAATCATTAACACAAGTTAAAAAATATCTCATCCCACCAATGCTATCATATTTTGTTGGACCAACTAAATCCATGTGAATTAATTCAAGTATGCATGCGGAAGTAATGTGTCTAACCTTTTTATATGTCACTCTCATCTGCTTACCCATTTGACATACACTGCATAACGATTTATCATCTTTGTTCATTATGGACAAACCTTTCATAACTTCCAATTTCTTTAACTTGCTAATAAGCTCAAAGTTGATGTGCCCAAGCTTTTGATGCCATAAATCTATATTATTATCATATGAGGCTGATTTATCGGTAGTCATGACCTGCAATATATAACAATTGTCTGCTTATCATTTTCCGCTCACAAGACATACGCCTTGTTCTGTTAACACCCTATATTCATCACTTGTAAATTTAACCAATAAACCATCATCACAAAGTTGGCTTATACTCACCAAATTGGCTTTTAATCTATCAACGTGAAGCACATTCTTGAGGTTTGGTAGTCCATCCACGCATAATGTCCCTTTACCAATCACCAAAGCGTTCCTTCCATCTCCAAAAGTCACATGCCCATCCACATAACTTTGATAATCGAATAAGTAAGTTTTTTCTTCTGTCATATAGTGTGAGTATCCATTGTCAAAATACCAACCATTATGTGAAGTTGCCTTCATAGACTTAAGAACTATGAGAGCTTGGAATTAACTTTTTTTAACCCAAGTGTGCTTCAGCATCATAGGCTGCTGCTGGAAATTTTGTAAGGAATATATGGATTTTTTATTTTCATTCCTTTGAAACAACATTTGTAGTAACTTGTAGCATCTCGGCCTTATGTGCCTGATAACCCCACAAAAATGACATGTACGTATAAACCTCTGATTCTTCCTTGAGGTTTCTTCTTGGATAGATCTGGTTACATTATTTTTCTCATCATTCACCTTAGAGCATTCACTTTTGTAGCCAATGCCTTGAAGATCCCATTTAATCTTACCGATTTTTATAAAATTTTCTAACTTTTCTGTGCCACCATTAAACATCCTCAATCTCTTTTCGGTACTGACCAGTTTTAATTTTGCTTCACCAAACTCGTACAATGTAGACTTCAATTTCTTCTCTAAATCTCGAATAATGTTCTTTATAGAGAAGTTTTCTTCCTTTAGTTTTTCATTCTTCTTACATTTTTGCACCCATTTTGCATACATTAATTCATAAGCTTCATAAATATTCTCCTTTTGTTATCTGAACCACTGTCATCACTGTCATAATCTGAGGTTAGAATTTGAGCTGATTCGTCTATGTTTTTCTTGAAATTTTCTGATTTACTCAAGTTTTCATCATCAGTTACTTCCTTTTTGGTTGCTGTTAAGCAAGCAAATGGACTTTTGCTATACCAAGCAACTAACACATCACTATTCATAACTTCTTCTTCACTACCATATTCACTTTTGGATTCGTTCCCACTCTAAGTGCTCATATAATATTTCCCTTTTTTTTTTCTTCAAGGTGTTAGCACATTTAGCTTGCACATGTCTAAAGCTTTGACACTCATGATATTGAATTCCCTTCACTTTTCTTTCATCCTTTTGAGTTTTAGCTTGTTTTTTGATGAACTCTCACTACTTTGTCAAAACTCGAGTCTGTCATTTTTCACTTTCTTCAGTAACTTATTGAAATTTTGTGTTAATAAAACCAGATCCTCATTCTCATCGGATTCATCTTCTACATCGTTTATACCTTTTCTAGTTTCAACTTGTAGTGCCAATCCTTTGCTCTTTTCTTGTTTGTCCCTTAACAGATTCATTTCAAAATTAGTAAGAATTCTAATTATTTTCTCCAACGACAAATCATTGATGTTATGAGCTTCCTCGATTGCTAAAATTTTGGGATTAACCTCAGAGGTAGTGATCTCAGCGTCTTCTTTACTAGTTTCAATTTGGAGTATTTCTGCTCGAGTTGATGTGCTTGGTTTGCTATATCATGCAATATCTCATGGAAGTCTCCAATTGTTTCACTATCATCTGTCTTCAACTCTGCAAACCTCACAACCAACATCTGAATTTTTGAGGCTATCACAGGTTTCGATCCCTTATGTATAGTTTGCAAAGTATTCCATGCTTGTTTAGCTGATTCACAAGCTGATATCATTGAAAAGCGACCTTTATCAATAGCACTAAAGATGGCAAGCATGGCTTGAAAATTTCCAAATGCTCTCTCGTCTTTAGCTCTTGTCCACTTAGATGGGTCTTTCAGTACTACTTCTCCCTTGTCATAAGTTATTATTGGATATGTCCAACCATATAGCACTGAGTTCCATGCCTTTATTCCCTATGCCTGAATAAATACTCTCATACTTGCTTTCCACATAGGATAATTGGAACCATCCAACAGCGATGGCTTGGTAATCGATGCACCTTCTTTTGTAGCCATATTTGCGAAATGCGGATCTACACTAACTTGCTATACCAAGTTCTATTTTGGTGACCCACTCTGATACCAATTAAAAAACCGTATGTTGTAATAGTTTTACAAACTCTCCGATTTTACCTCAGTTGTCTCTACCACAATCAAAAACTAGAAAAATTAAACGCACAAATATAAATCAACACTAAAATTTGGTAATGCGGTTTAACACACCTTGCCTATGTTTATGGGACCCTCACCTAGCTTAGTAATTTCACTAATGAAAATAGTCTTATACAAGGCCTTACTGAGCTAACTCACTCAACCATCGACACTATCCCTCATCCTCACAACCCGTGAAAGTATTTCACACCCGATAATAAGATTGACTCGTGTTAACCTTAATAGAGGATTTTTCTTAACAATCTTTTAATGAAAGACAATAAAAAATAACTCAAGTAATTAAATAACTAAGAACAAAATAGAATACACTTAGCTTCTCAAAAGACAAATCTAAAAGTTATTCGCTAGTGGTGTTGTCGTAGTCAGTCCAGAAAATAAATCAACTCCTAAGTTCCAATTAACATTAGAGAATTAAAGAAGATACCAAGCTGATTTTCGCAAATATCAACACAAAGCCACCAAAAACACAGCTACACCAGAAACACATTCACCACGACACGCCAAGGATTTAAAGGACAACTAATATCATGCGAGAGTCACAAGTCGTAATCACATCTACAACGCACCCAACAACCAACCCTTGGAAGAAATCACTCACACAAGACAATCACCCAACTGTGAATAGGGATGGCAATAATGGCCTGGCCCAACCCGTTTTTGGTCCGGGCTGGCCGGGCCACGGACCGACTCCAAAACAAAGTCATTTTGAAATTTTTTTGTTTAAAAAAACAAATGACAGGCCGACTCATCCCAGCCTGTCGGCCCGCGGACCACCATGGCTCGACCCATTGACATTATTGGCTGTGAACCACACTACAAGATTTCACGCTAACACAACCAATCAATTAACATAAACTGCAGCACTAAAATGGAATACTCATCAACGTGAAATCAATACATCAGCTCTTCCATCCAATTGACAACAACAAACAATCACGCTCACAATTGTAAGTCCTTAAACCATGTAGCCAAAAAAGAGAACGCAGCTAAAGAAAACACGCACACAAGTGGAATTTTTTACACAATTCCCCTTCAGCCCTCAATTACGTAATCCAAAACACACTTTTTCATAAGATTAAACTCTATCACATATCCAACATTATCCAAGATAGCCTTTTGATTTAAGAGTCAAGTCAAAAAAGAAGTATCATTTAATCACACCAAAACGACAATTTTTTAAGCCATGGTCTAACTAGCATTACCCAAACAAATCCAATTATTTTAGGTGCTACCGACATATATGGTACTACCATTCTAGATTTAGGTATTTAAGAAAAAAGAAAGTTGCTGAGAACAACTTACATTTGGCCATAAGTTGTATGTAAGCTGTCATGTGGATAGCTTGCATACCCTCCCTCCCTCTTTCATATGTTTGTGTTTTTAAATACATGTATATGTGGTGAGGTAGAGAGACTTGTGTGTTTAAAGTTTTGTGGGAAGAGAGCAATTTTGGGTTTGTTTAGGAAACTTTTTCTTAAAGAGGTGAGTGACAAAATAGTGAGAATATTATCCTAAGAATAGTAAATTTGGGAAACTCCTTGTGTGAAAGCGCCACTATTTTGTTATATCATTTTTACTCTCTGTACTTGCTATTTTATTAGTAGAAGATTTATGCAGATTTTTGCCCGTGGATGTAGTCCAAATTAGAGGATGAACCACATTAAATTTCTGCGTGTTATTTACTTTTTTATTTTACCTGTGCGATTTAATTCGTAATTTTTCCCAATAAGTAGTATTAGAGCCAAGTCCGGTTCTGTGTTAAAGCATTTCTCATCGAAGATGGAGGCAAAAATAAGCAAGATGATTAGCCTAAATGGCTCCAACTATCACATATGGAAGAACAAGATGAATGATCTTCTGTTTGTCACAAAGATGCATTTACCTGTGTTTACCACAATAAAACCCGAAAATAAATTGGACAAGGAGTGGACGTTTGAGCATGAGTAGGTATATAGTTTTATTCAGCAATTTGTTGAAGATAATATGTATAATTATATCTGCAACGTGACTCACGCATGGACATTGTGGAAGAAACTTGAGGAGTTGTATGCCTAAAAAAATTAGTAACAATAAATTATTTTACCTGACAAAATTAGTACAGATAAAATATTGTGAAGGTACCTCTATGGCAGATCACTTGAATGAATTTCAGGGGATCGTGGATCAATTATTAGGAATTAGCATAAAGTTTGATGATGAAGTGCTTGCCCTTTTCATGCTTACATCCTTACTAGAGTCCTAGGAGACTTTGAAGATTTCAATCATTAAGTCTGCAGTAAACGATGCTGTTAACATGGAATCCATAAAAAATGGAGTTTTGAATGAAGAGATGATAAGAAGATCACAGCGTTTAGCCTCTTCAACACAGTCAAAAGTTCTGGTCACAAGTTCTACAGGGAGAGGCAAATCTAGAGGTCCAAATTTTAGAGATAAGAGAAGATCAAATAAATATGCAAACGGTGAGTATCACCACTGCAAAAAGAAGGGCCACATCAAAAAGTTCTATCGAAAGTTCAAAAAAGAAAGGAACAAAGGCAAAAAAGTAAAAAAAAGATGATAGTAGTGATGATGAACACGCATTGACGGCTACCACCGTTGATGACTTTCACATCGTCTCATATGATAATGATGTGAATAGTGCATCCCGTGAGTTTAACTGGATAGGTGGCAGTGGTGCCACTATTCACGTCACATCACATAGACAACTCTTCTCATCATGTACACAAGGAGATTTTGGTGCGTTTAAATAGGAAATAGCAGTTTAGCCAAAATCACTTAAAAAACTGATATTTACTTGGAGACAGACAGTGGCATGAGACTACCTCTGAAAGATATCAGACATGTTCTTGATCTTCACCTAAATCTAATTTCAATTGGCATATTTGATGATGAAGGTTTTTGCAACACTTTCAAAGGTTGAAAATGGAAACTTACTAAAGACTCCTTGGTAATCACCAAAGGTAAGAAGTGCTTAAAGTTGCATGTGATGCAGGAAAGGTCTCCAATGGAGAAAGATGATGCAATTGAATTGTGGCCCAGGAGACTCGGTCATATAAGTGAGAAGGGGGATGACTCAGTTGGTGAAAAAGAACGCATTATTTGGAGTTGACTAGGTACATTTAAAGAAGTGTGTTGATTGTTTTGCAGGAAAGCAAAATAGAGTTGCTTTCAAAAGTTCCCCTCCTTCTAGAATGGAGAATGTGTTGGATTTGGTACACTCAGATCTATGTGGGCCAATGCCAAATTCACTAGGTGGTGCTCAATACTTTGTGACTTTCATTGATGACCA
>JAOQMS010038602.1:0-14290 GCA_027563885.1 Erythroxylum longipes | reverse complement strand
AATGAAGTTATCCATCAGAATCTTAGTTATTTGTAAGAAATTACCTTATAGTAGCCTGAATCCATAATCCATACCTCAACAATGTTGGAAGTTTCTTGATGATTCAATTATGTTAAACAATTTCTACTTGGTTTTGGTGCATATCATCGGTTGGATTGTGAATCCGGGATTCGAAGTCATGGACCCGCAGGATTCATCTGCTTAGTTAGTCAAGAAACAAGATTTATCATTTTTCTGTCTCTGTTGTTAGCTATTCAATGATGGCTCTTAATAGAATGTCCAAAAGGGTCAAAAATGACTGCAGACAGGCTCTTGTCTGTTTCTTTCCTTTTCCCCTTGATTTTCTTCCACGACTAAATTGGAAAGGCAAGAATTACTCTGCTTGACTCCGTCGACAAGTTAACCAAATGAAAAGCAATTAAGGTTGAATCATAGCCTTAAGACTTGATAAGCCAAAGAGGTAAAACATAATCGGAAGTTGAATATATTAGCTGCTGTGACATAATATTATTGTTCTCTCTGTCATTTTCTTTTATTGAGATTTCCTTGTACCCTTGTGTATTTTTACCGATCATTGTATTGGATGAAGCAAATAGATTAAGAGGATATGGAGTTTGAAAATGACAAAAGGCAGCTATTTGATCACTACAAAAGGCAAGCTCTCTTCCTGACTGCTGCTTAGAAATTTAAAGAGGTTTGAATTACAATTCCACCAATACAAAGAAGCCCAGAACTAACATGGTGTTGAAATAAATAAGGAATAGAATGATTATTCTTAAGAATAAAATAAATGATGAATGAAATAGAATTGGTATTATTTATTCCTCAGAATTTCTAGTGATGATATATGCCAATGTTTGGTTTGAAAACATAAATTTAGAATGACAAAAGAATAACTAACAAGAAGATCAAAATATTCATTATAGTCTCTGCTAACTATATCATCATTATCATCATCATCATCATGCTGATGATGATGATGATTCTTCTTCTTCTTATTATTATTATTATTATTGTTATTGTTAAATTAATAATAATAACAATAACAACAACAACAACAACAACAACAACAACAACAACAACAAGAAGAAAAGTGAGTCAGGCGGGAGATAGTACCTCTTCTTCCTTTGCTGGTATTGATGGTACTGGATACAAAAGAAATTTCCCTCGTATATAAATACGTCTCCCAATTTGTAGCGCTAGTAGCTGCCTGCGGAAGGACAGTCAGCCCTATGAAGTTCTATTCGATCGGTTGGCCCGAATTCACGCAAGTGTGTCCACACCCCTCAAACTTATTTGACAATGGACATTGATGGTCGGATCCCTCTAGTTGCATTCCTTTATTGATAGTAGCATGTCTAGTATTCCAGGTTCCATTTAGATTGACTCTAGACTCTCGTTTTTGAGTCTTTGAAGATAGATAGTAATAGATCTTTCTTTTCCTTCAATAAATAAATGAACAGAATACTTCACGCACAGGCAAGCCGTCAAGCTCAAGATGGATGATGAATAAGGGAAAGTTGTCCTCGAAATTCCTAAGTCTGTTGAATCCAACGAAGACTTAACTGGAAGGGCATAGCCTGAAATAAATGCCAATTCTCGAACGTCTGGGAGAAAAAAGACAAGAAAGTATTAGAAGTGCTTGAGTTGGCCTGTCAAGTTCCTTTAATTTTTGTTTTTTTTAGAGAAGGCTCCGAAAGTTAAGTTGTTAAGGAAAATGCCCCTGGATAGGATACCGGTTGAATTTAATAGCCAGAAAAATAATAAAGAAAAATAAAGATAGGCAAAATAAAATGGAATAAGATACAAGGATTGACGTAGTTCAGTTAATGTGACCTACATCCACAGTTGGAGGGTGAGCCAAATTTACTAAAATGTCAAAAATGTACAAAAGTACAATGAGTGAAACAAAAAAAAACTTTTAAAGCCTGAGAGAGAATGAAAGGATTGGTGTAGTGTCCTGAAGGCTCAAATGAAGTCTTCTATTTATAGGAAAAACTTGAGCATCCATCCAAGAATCAATTTCCTTAATTCCTGCGCAATTCCTGCATTTGCCAACAATTGCTAACAATTTCTTCAAAGTTTGGTGGCTAACATTTGTTGACTCGATGGTTTTCAATGTTTGGTGGCCAGGAGGGGCCAAGGCATTTGTCAACAAATCTCTACCTTAATTTAGTCCCGAACAATTAGTGATATACTCCACCTTCTCTGGCAATGCCCCAAAGGGCTATATCACCAACTATAAACATTAATCAAGTCCAAGCATTACTTGAACTTGTAAACTAGAAGAGCCTTCATAAACATGTCAGTAGGATTGTCCTTAGTGTTGATCTTCTAAATAAGGACCTTCTTTTCTACAATAGTATCCCGAATGAAATGATACATCACATCAATATGCTTCATCCTCTCATGATACATCTGATCTTTTTTCAAATGAATAGCACTCTGACTGTCATAATAAATGGTAGTAACCCCTTAATGTAGAGATGACTCACCGAATGAACCTCTCAACCATAATGCTTCCTTAATATCCTCAGTGACTGTCTAATGTAAAATACATAACCTGTCAGAGACCTACGTCTGTCAAGATCATCAGCATAATCTGAATCTACAAAACCAACCAAAGTGTTGCTGGTTCTACCAAACTCTAAACAAAATTTGAAAGTAACCTTCAAGTATTTGAGAATCCATTTCAATGTTTGCCAATATTCTTTGCCAGGATTGGCCATATACCTACTAACAACACTAACAACTTGTGAAATATCAGGAAGAGTACATACCATTGCATATATAATAATGTCGACGGTACTAGAATAAGGAACTCGTCCCATATAATCTTCCTCTTCTTGTGACTGTGGTGATTGAGCAGTAGATAGTCTAAAATGACTAACAAGAGGAGTACTAATTGCTTTGGCATCTCGCATGCCAAATCTTTCCAAAACTCTATTGAGATAATTCTTCTGGGCCAAGAATAAACCAGCTCCTCGATCTCGTCTTATCTCCATGTCAAGAATTTTTTTTGCTGTTACCCAATCTTTCATCTCAAATTCACCATGCAATAAGGCCTTCAAATGGTGAATATCTATGACATTCTTGGTAGCAATGAGCATATCATCAACATATAATAACAAATAGATGAATGAGCCGTCATCTAACTTCCGGAAATAAACACAACTATCATACATGCTCCTGGAGAAATCATGACCCAATATAAATGAGTCAAACCTCTTATACCATTGTCTTCGAAACTGCTTTAATCTGTACAAGGATTTCTTCAACAAACAAACCTGATCTTTCTTTCCTTTAACTTCAAAACCTTCAGGTTGTTTCATATAAATATGCTCACCTAATTCGCCATGCAATAATGTTGTTTTGATATTAAGTTGTTTTAACTCCAAATCAAACATGGCAACCAATACAAGTAATATACGAATAGAGCTATGTTTCAGCACTGGTGAGAAAACATCTTGTACCTAATTGTAGCCCTTTGCAACTAAACGTGACTTATATCTTGCATTTTCAATACTTGAAATACCTTCTTTCCTTTTGAAGACCCATTTGCAACTAACAATTTTCTTACCCTTCGACAGCTTTACCAGAATCAAAGTACCATTTTGTGCAGAGATTCCATCTTTTCATTCATGGCCACCACCCATTTATCAGCATCAGCACTTGAAACTGCCTCCGTATATATGGAAGGTTTACTGTCTCTATCTGTTTCCTGTGCCACTGATAAAGCATATGCAACTAAATTTGCATACCTCTGTGGTGGTCGAATCTCTCGTCTTAGCCTGTCTCTGGCTATAGAATGTTCTTCTTCTACTGATTCTTCTTGAACATGATCAGGATCTAGTTCATCAACTTGATCTGTCTGATGTATAGAAGATGTCTGTGAAGGACTTGAACTACCAATCTTTAACTCCATCTACTTCTGTGCACTATCATGTTTTCTAAATTACAAGGATTACAAGACTCTTTTCTAGGATACAATATAGAGGACTCATCAAATGTAACATCCCTACTAATTACAAATTTAGGTGACTTGAGATCAGAACACCACAAACGATATCCTTTCACCCCTGAAGTATAACCAAGGAAAATATATTTCTAAGCCCTAGGCTCTAACTTTCCCTCATTTACATGCATATATGTAGGACACCCAAATATTCTTAAAGTAAAGTAATCAGCTTCGTCCAAAGTCTTGAAATCGAGGGGAGCACAAGGAGATCGGTTGACGATGTAGCAAACCGCAGCAATGGCTTTTGCCCAAAAATCAAGTGTTAATCTTGCATTAGAGATCATACACCAAGCCCTTTCCAAAAGAGTCTGGTTCATGTGCTCAACGACTCCGTTTTGTTACAGAGTCATTCTGACGGTGTGATGTCAAGCAATCTCTTCATTCTTGCAAAATTCATTGAATTCACCTCCATAAAATTCCAAACCATTATTTGTTTGTAGCGGCTTAACATGTTTTTCTGTTTGCTTTTCAATCAAAACTTTCCATTTCTTAAAGGTTAAGAAAACATCATCCTTATGTTTCAAGAAGTAAACCCAAACCTTCGTTGAATAATCATCAATAAAAGTCAACATATACCGGGCACCACCTTTAGAAGGACCACGAGAGGGCATCCAAAGATCAAAATGACTATAATCCAAAGTATATTTAGTTTTATGGACAGCTGAAGAACTGAAATTGACTCATTTATAGTTCATATAGATACAATGTTCACAAAAGTTCATCTTACCAATACTTTGACCATAAAGTAGGCCTCTCCTGCTTAACAACGTTAAACTTTTCTCACCTATGTGTCCCAAACGCATGTGCCACAATCTGGTAATGTCACCATATGTAGAGACTGCCACAACACTTGTTACCGTAGATCCTTGCAAAACATACAAACTACCAGACTTGCAAGCTTTCATCAATACAAAAGCACCTTTAGAAATTTTCAAAACTCCACCTTCAGCTGAGAACTTGCACCATTGAGAATTAAGAGTGCCCAAAGAGATGATATTTTTTTCAAATCAGGAATATGTCTAACATCGGTGAGTGTTCTAACGATACCATCATACATCTTAATCTGGACTGTACCTTTACTAAAAACTTTACAGGCAACATTATTACTCATTAAAACAATTCCACCATCTAATGACTCATAAGTGGAAAAACACTCCCTGTCAAGATTCATGTGATAAGAATAACCCGAATCTAAAATCCACTCCTTATTAGACCTGACTTTATATTCTGTGGCTACAAAGATAATTCCCTCATTCTCATCTTCCGCTACACTAACCTCGGCGGTGTTGATATTATTCTACTCAATTTTATTTTTCTCCTTATTTGTCAATTTATAGCAGTCAGCCTTTATACGCTCCTTTTTCTTGCAATAATTACAAATTTTATTTTTATGTCTAAATTTTGACCTGCCTTTAGATCTACTTCTTTCAAAATCTTTGTTTTTAGATCAACTTCGTACAAATAGTCCCTCTACCTGACTTCCATTAGTCTTCCCAATGATGTCCCTATCAATCTACTCTTTTGACTTTAATTCAAACTTAATACTATTATATGAGATTGATTCTTTCCCATAAATCATAGTATCACGAAAATATTTAAAGGACTAAGGAAGGGAACATAACAACAATATGGCTTGATCTTCATCCTCAATTTGTACATTTATATTCTTCAAATCTAAAATAAGAGAATCAAATTTATCTAGATGTGAAAGAATAGATATACCTTCTGTCATCCTCAACATGTGCAACTTCTGTTTCAAATAAAGCCGATTTTCTACCATCTTTTTCATGTACATAGCTTTCAACTTGTCCCACATACCTTTAGTTGTGCTTTCACCAACAACCGCCTACAAAACCTCATCGGAGAGATTCAATATGATGACTGATCTAGCCTTTTTATTTAGATCTGTGAATTTATCTGAAGCTACATCTGGTGGCTTTTTCTCCACTCCATCAAGTGCAATCTCATACTCATTTTGTATCAAAATGGCTTGCATCTTAAGCTACCACATACTGAAGTTAATACTTCGATTAAACTTTTCAATCGAGGTTTTCGTTATCATCATAGCGGGTAAAAATTAAACTTTTGACTATTTTCTGAGAAGTGGACAATAGGCCCCACAAAAGCATTGGACATAGGCCCCACAGGTAAAGTCGAAACGTGGGCCCTGCAAGCAAAATTGAACTCTATTTACAAAACTGAGGTAATGAGCCCTACAAGATAAAATTGAAACAGTGGACCCTGCAAGATAAAACCGAGGCAATGGGCCCCGCAGATGTAACTGGAATAGTGGGCTCCATTTGGACTCACAATAAAATCTAATTTACTTTCTGTGTGGAGGATTCACCTTAGTGGCAACCACAGAGCATACGGTAAATTAGACCAACAAGAGAAGCTCTAATACCAGTTTGTTAAGGAAAATGCCCCCAGAAAGTATACCAGTTGAATTTAATAGCCCAAAAAATATTAACAAAAAATAAAGATAGGCAAAATAAAATGGGACAGGACACAAGGATTTACATGGTTCGGTCAATTTGATCTACGTCCACAGCCAAAGAATAAGCCAAGTTCACTAAAATGTGAAAAATGTACAAAAGTATAATGGGTGAAACAAAAAAAAAACTTTTAAAGCTTGAGAGAGAATGAAAGGAATGGTGTAGTGTCCTGAAGGCTCAAATGAAGCCTTCTATTTATAGGAAAAACTCGAGCATCCGTCCAAGAACCAATTTCCTCAATTCCTGCACAATTCCCATAATTGCCAATAATTGCTAACAGTTTCTTCAAAGCTTGGTAGCCAACATTTGTTAACTCGGTGGTTTTCAATGTTTGGTAGCCAGGAAGGGCCAAGGTATTTTGTCCACATAAGTAAACCCTACTTACTTAGAAAATGAAAGAACTTTCCCTCCTGTCTGAGACCTAGTAGTCTTAAGTGTAGACATCTCACTTGCACTCGCTTTCTCCAAAATTAAGTCCAATTCTTAACCGCTAAGAAAGAACAATTCACCTAGAGACCAATACGCCTAGTAGGTAAAGTAGTGGTTGGTGGCTATAACAAGATTCACGGTCACAAGTTAGTAAAGTAAGGGGGAAGGGGTATACCTAGTATAAGAATATGAATCGAATCCGCATAAGGGCTTAGACGAGACCTAGTCGTAGTTTCTGGTATCGACACAGACAGTGGGAGGCAGCCAGTCGTTTTCGATCCTTGCTCGATACAGCAGCTAGATCCCCTCCTTTCTAATTTGCTAATTAAGTTGAATAAGGCTCTTCAAAAGAAGGTAAGGTACCAACTTGAGTTCCGATTAATAATAATAATAATAATGACAGAGAGAAAGGTTATCTTTACTTTAACTATTCTTTAAAGTACAGGAATAACTAAACCCCGGATTAGTTAGTTTGTATGTTATTTTCTAATCAAACAAAAGAGTAACTATTCATTTAGAATACGTAAGTAATAGAATAGTTTTTCTACTCAACCATACAAGCCATTAGGTGAATATAAAGATTGGACATTTATCTCAAGCAACTTGCTACCGTAACTCGCCGTAGTACTAATGCTTTGGTTCTGTGGTCCCTTGTGACAATGCGTGAACTTGAATCTCGGAGTAGAACTTCTGCCAATCCCCTTACTATGCCTTCCCTCTGTTTGGAACCAATATATATATATGCAGTGTCAGTCATATAGTTGGATTGTTTTTTATTTTTTCGCTTTGATGCTAATTCCATGAGGAAGTGTCAAAAATACATTCCTGGAAACAGAGTGAGAAATTTCATAGATCATAAGGATATTTCATTAGCAGTTGCAGTTTCTTAATCAGAAGATCTTTTTGGTAAAAGGATGAGGCTTTGCAAGAAAGATGTCTCGAAAAAGTAGTTCTCTCAGTATGAATTGATGTATGATTGTAAGTGATCAAAATCTGTCTTAGAACTCACTATTACACGTTCCTGTGAACTGCAAAAGCGAAAGATAACACGTCTATTCGTGATTTTGGACGACAGGCACTATAAACCAAATCCTACCTTATTACAATGGCTGAAAAAGAAAGTTGCATTGAAAGTTGTCTCTCCTTCCATTGTTTTCCTTAGTTGTGGGAAATTCTCTATTGTTTGAAACAACTGATATATCTGAGAAACCAATATCCTCCTTTCTTCCATGTGCTCAACAAGTTCTCGCTTCATTCTTTCTGATTCTTGCTCAAGACTCCTTAATCGCTCACTTACCTCTTTGACTTCACTTTCCTGCAAAACTTGTTTCCCTTTATGAAAGTCCCCGCGTACTATGCTCCTTGAAGAATTTGCAACTAACAGTTTTTTAATCTCATGTGAACTTGCAATCTTTGAATCTGTTAAAAGCTTTTTACCTTTCAATCTGTTCATTTCTTTTTGCTCTTCTTCCCTGCCGTCTGCATAAGAGAAATTCTTTGAACGTTCACTCACTAACCTGAGTTTGTTAGTAGCTGTATGCTTGCTAATACATGCTGTACTCTTCAAATTCTTGATGGCTGCAACATTCTTCTCTGAGGAACAGATCTCCAACTCGAGTGACGCAATTTCCATTTGGTTGTGGTTCAGGATTTCTTGAAGTTTCTGCAGAAGAGACAAATATTCTTCACCAAGTCTCTTGGGACATCCGTGTTTTCTGTTACCTAATCAAGACAGTAAAAGGAACCCTTGTAAGGTGTAATAGAACATCAAACGTTAAAAAACAAAAGGTGGTATACGCCTGAATGATAACGGAAGCAATCCACCAAATAGAATAAACCAGCTACGTGCATCAGAAAACAAAAGTGGTTGTATAGAATTTATGGTCCCTGAAGTAAAACTGATCAAAGCCTAAGTTTGAAATAAAGGACAACAACAAACACCATTATTTCACCAAATTAGGAAAGAAGTTTGTGAACTGTTTCATACATTAAATGATGATTGGTTACCTGATAGTCCTGCAGCGTTCAAAGTTACAGAGAACATCTCTGGAGAGAGACTCTTTGCTTATCTTGGAAAAGAAGTATTAAGTTGCATACAAGAATCGTGTAGTTTTCAGGAAAAGGCAAAGGGTCCTATGTAAGCAACTGGGATGTAGTTGCTTGGAAAATAACCTCACTTCGTTTGTCTCCTTTAATGTTGACAGGTCATGCAGCTTCACTTTGCTGGCCGTTAACGGAGTTGTAGCTTAGCCACAATAGACATTTGGCTTGTTCTCATATTTAGGAGGGCAAGTTTTGGCTACATTATATACTTCACTTGATGGTAGAAGCAGCGTTCTGTTTTGCATGTGCACAGCCGCAAGTAAACTTAAGGGACCCACATAAGATGAATATCTAAACTCAGTTTTAGAATAGATTTATTGAATAAAGGGAGTTTAACAGAATGATGTATCGATAACAAGGTAAGGTACACGGATAAAGCACAAGAATTATAACTTACAATCAATCACTAAGGTGTATTTTCAGTGATATAATTACTTAAATATATTATTTATCTTATATATATTTAGAGGTATATGATAAGGTTCATAAAATAAAATAAATGTACATTACAAATAAATTTATTATAAAATTATAATTATGAGATTAATATTATATTTTTACATTCTTAGTTATTATTTTGTTAAGATTGAACATTAATATAATGTAAAAAGAATAATATACGTTATATTTAGTCCTTATAAAGAAAGTAGCTGTTCTTATTAACTGAAGTATAAAAATAATTAAATAAACGTGTAGGTGTTTGTTAAAAAATAAATTCATTGAATTGATTCGATATGAAAATTTTATATTGAACATTACTTATATGTCTATAAGAATTTTTATTGTGATAAGTTTAAGTGATTGTTTGACTTAAAATCTCTAAAGTATTTCATATAAAGACTGTTATGTTTTGATACTATATATGGCTCATTCTAATTAAAGGTATCTCAATTAGGGATGTCAATTTCGGCCCGGCCTATTTTTGGCCTGAGTTTGGAGGGCCATGGGTGGGCCACGGGCCGACCATGGTCCTCCTGGGCCACAGGCCCGCGGCCTGACAACGGCGTCGTTTTGTCCAAAAAGACACCGTTTGTATTTTTTATATTAAAAAATATAGACAGGTCGGGTTTGGCGGGCCCATTGATATCCATAATCTCAATCGGTGGTAGTTGTTGGATATACCATGAATTATATGGATGTAGTTGAATGATCAGTATATGATTCATAACCTTAAAGTGATTAAGATGTTATATCGTTCTCAACTAGCATTGACTTAGAAAATTCTTAATTAAGTATAAATGATACTTTGAAAATAAATTTCAATTGTTAATGGTAAAGAATTAACAAAATTATATTCAAGTATAGTAGACATTAATTTCATGCTCTATTTATAATGGAAACAGAGTGTTAAAAGATTAAATTATAAAAAAAGTATGCATGGAAAGGTTAATCAAAACTATTTTAACATTTTTAATATTTAAATGGTCATGATGTGTTGTTACACGCTAATCTTGATCTATAAATTTAAATTATTTAATTAGAAAAATAAAGATAACTTCAAATAATTTATTTTGTCTAATTCTAAATATAATTTACGGTTATAATGGTCATGTTTAGTTGTTCGCTGATTAGCTAATAGTTGATTGAACCAATTTAGCTAATTAACCTTATTGACAAGCTGTTTTTATCAAGGAGGAGTAGCGTTTTGCATCAGCTAATTGAATAAATGACAGATTGTGCCGAATACACCCTTCAAGAGGAGTAGTGTTTTTCTTACGTGACATCGCGGAGCTGTGAAAGAGGCAAAAGAGCATGATTTTGAGCAGTGAGAGGAAGAGAAAGGATAGAGAGGAAGATGGCATAGAGGATGGAGACGGAGGAGAAAGGGAGGGAGAGATTAGTGGTGATGGAGGGTTCAGTGGGGTTGATTTTGATAAGGATTTGAACCGAATGAAAGCAAATTTTGAGGAGTTATGTGATGAAGACAGAAGCTTGGTATTTTTAAAGAGGTTGTTGAATGAATGGAATCAAGAGTTGAATCAGATGGGTGAGTTTGAGAAGCGGACTGCTAAAAGGAAACAAATGGTTACTACCTTTAAGCAGTGTATTAGGTACTTGAATCCCTTGTTCAAGTTTTGCAAGAAAAGGTGGTTCTTTTTGTTTTTGGGTTTAATTGTAATGATTTTTATGCTTTTATTTTTGTTGCAATGATGATATATTTAGTAACTGTGTAAATGATTAGGCTTCATCGTGGACCAGATATTCTTTAGAAGTAGAGATTTATCTAGATTTAGTTGTTTTACTACTATTAAGAGCAAGATGGTTGCTTTTATAGCTTACGGTGAACCCATAAATTTCATTGAGCTAAACGTTTATTACTTGGCCAGAACAACACCTTTCTGGTGTGCCCATAACATCTATTTGTTGTCCCCTACTGTTCCTTTTGTGTTAGGTGTTGTTTGTTTCCTCTATATCATTTATCTCAAACATGATTACATCCTAAGTCATTCTTAATTGCTTACTGTATGTCATTCTTTGTCTTTTCTTTTGATAATGATGTTTTCTCTTTATACACTCCAGTGATACTATACTCTATGGGAATACAATGAACACTTATATTCAGAAATGCTAGTGCAATTGCAGTCAAATTGAAATGCCAAAACATATCTTAACTCTTCTTATATTTATTGATATAGGTTCTTCCAGATAATATTCGCAGATGATATTCGTCAAGCATTGCTAGTGGTGGTGGAGTGGTGCATGAAACGGGACTACCTAGCTGCAATGGATCCTTATATTAAGCTTGCAATTGGTAATGCACCATGGCCAATTGGTGTTAATATGGTTGGTATCCATGAGCTTTCAGCTCGCGAGAAGATTTACACCAACAGTGTGGCTCACATTATGAATGATGAAACAACTCGTAAGTACTTGCAATCAGTTAAGAGATTAATGACATTTTGTCAGTGGAGGTATCCAACTATGCCATCTAAAGCTGTGGAGTTTAATAACTTAGCAAATGGAAGTGATCTGCAGTCATTACTTTTAGAAGAGAGGGTTCTCAGTGGTCAGCCATCAGAGGAAAGGTTTTGGTTAATGCCCGCTCAAGAAGAAAAATAGTAACTATCTGTGATTTTTTACACTGATATTTCTTTGGTTGTCCCTTTTGCCATATTTTCAGACTACTTTCTAACTATCCGCATCTTTTAGCCCTATGTATACTTTCTGATTGATTATTATCAAAAATGAATTACTTGTCCTTTGTATAATTTGTGCAGGGTGAGCACCTAGCATCCATAATCTATTTACTTGTGCATATTAAGAATTTCAATGCAAGCTGATAGATTGAAGCTCTTGAACTCTTGTGAATACTTGGATTTCAATTTTGTCACAAATTCCCTAAAAACAATGTTTGAGTTTGATTAATTTTCTTTTCCTCTTCAAGCTGTGCTTTATAATTCTTCTCCCCGCTAGTTTATTACAGAACTTAGCTATAGGATCGTTCTATGTATAAGTCCTTGTTATCGCAAAACTAATGATTGTTGGACTTACTTTTACATGTTCTGTTTAACTGGCAGTAGGGAGTTATTCTAAGATCTACCTTTTCCCTCTTCTTTTTGTTATTACTTTGACATGGATATAATGGAAGTGAACACTTCCACTCTGTGTGCAATGAAAGCACTTAGGCTAACAATTAAGGAGTGAAATTCGTCCAAGGGCAAGTTCCATCATTCAAATAGGTGAAGGTATCCTATAGATGCATCATATTGTTCAAAAATCTATTTAACTAGTGGAAGAAGATATAGATTTAATACAAGTAGTAGAGTGCAAACTGCAAAGCCCCTCTATTGCTTTCTCTTTTCATTCCTCACCTCCACCCTCGCTCAAGGTGTTTTAGTTTTGATCTTCATTATTATTATTGTTGTTGTTGTTGTTGTTGTTGTTGTTATAAATTTATAAACTTAATTTTTGTAAAATGAAATATTTAAATTTAAATTCTTATGCAAATATTCAAAGAAATATTAAAATATAATACTTATGCCATTATAATTTTTTTAAAGTCATGCCCTTATAAGTCATTTTATATATAAACAGTTAATACTAAATAACTAATTTTACCAAACATCTCTAACAAATAACTAATGTAATCCGCTGGTCAAATAAGCTGATATAATTAGCTATCAGCTAACAGCTAATGCAATTAACTGATTGTCAAATAGGGCCAATGTTAATTGTCAAACAGGGCCAATGTATATTTATTATGAACCCAGAAGAAACCTTGAATGGACTCATCGACCCTGTGTAGAAAGCAACGAACAAGTAAAGATGGTGGGTTCTGTGGTTATGAATAAGGCATACGTTGCATTTGATGCCTGAACCTTTGATCGGGATGGGATGACGACATTAATTTGTTGCTATAGGAGTCTAAGAAAGCTATAACCTAGCCCTTTGATGGTTGCTGTAAGAGTCTAAGAAAGCTATAACCTAGCCCTTTGATGGTTGCTGTTCAATATTGTGGGCTCATAATTGGTAACTGCTGGCAATGTCGCTAGGGGAGCACCCATAGCAGCCAGCATTACTAGTCATTAGTGGTATGGATCTGATGACTGAAGATGATGCTGGTGTCTTGCAGGCGAGATAATGATGCTAGAAAGTTGTCGATGTTGGAGAAGAAGTTGGCAGCGGCACACGTAAGTTTGGAGTAGGCACGATTGACTAGCAATTGCTTAACTAGCGATGTAGGGAAGCTCGTAGTGATTAGCGGTGTTTGGGATTTTTGGTTAGGTTTTCTAAGGCTACGATTGAGGGGTTAGTAATAGAATAAAATAGAATGTAACATACTTCTATCGTTTAGTTAAAGATTTCATAATGGAATGAAATGGAATAGGATAGAAGCGGATAGCTTCATGTTACGTTCCATTTCATCCTAAACAGTGAAAATAAGAAACCTCCGATTCAAGAGGTTTAGGATGGAACGTAAACTAATAAATACATATCACCTAATATACCTTCAATAATTTTTCTTAATACAAATTATTTCTGCTAACCCTAATACCCTTTTTCTTAGACTTATTTATTACAGTCCACAAAAATTATATATAATTAATAATATTTTATATTATTTCTTCTTATCCTAATAATAATATGTTTATATTAATAATAATAAATTGTATATAATTAATAATAAAATAAAAAATTAATAAAATTTTTATTAATGAAAAATATATAAAATATTCTTTAATTTTTTATATATTTTTATATAAATAAGAATATAAATAAATTATTTTTAAATATAAATTACATA